>JAUMHM010000072.1:19717639-19734100 GCA_032362435.1 Melikaiella ostensackeni
CCCCCCCCCCCCCCGCGTAACCCCGGCTATAACTCTTAGGGTTTTGTGGCGCAAAATTTTTTATTGATGGCGCATATAAGCGCATTTGCGGCGCAATTCAGTGTGCTGCAGAAATTCTAAAATTATGATGGGGGGGGCTGGTGTAACTGACCTCCGTTCTCGACCGTCAGTCCTAGATGGAACTCGAACGTATTCGCAGAAAGTGGCGACGTCCATAAATGACGTCACGCTGTAGGAGGAAGAATGGAAGTTCACCAATGCGTGACACTCATGGTATCAGGCTACGGAAAAACTCAGAAAACGCGTGACAATAAGAGGATGTGATGGGGGGGGATGAAATGTCGCAAAATTGCGTGATTTTATTTATGAACAACGCCAAGGTGAAGGTTAACTAACTGCTATTTCTGGGTCAATAATAGGTCAAATCTAGTTGATTTGCAGAGAAAAAGATGAGGATGAAGGGGGCCCCACCCATCCCCTCCTCTTGTGAGATCCAACGCTCGCGAGCAGGAGATCACTAATCGCGCACCCGCGATTAGTGATCTCCCTGAAAAATAACCGGACTGGAAGAAGTTGTTGTGCGTTACCTGTTTGGGTATTGCTGCAGTATCTGAGAGAAACTTGACTTGGTAGGAAGTTAGAGTGACGTTTTATATGTGTGTGGAAAAAAAAGTCCTCAAGCGGGAAAAAACCACGAAATGTCAGAAATTATTAATTTTCAGGGCGCGCCTAGTTACTGAGCATAGAGATAATATGGACAGAGGCGACAAGCCACCTCGGATTTCGTCTGGTATTTAGAAAGAGAAGAGATATGCGAGGAGTTCACAGGGTACCGAGCAGCTGCCCCACTCTCGCCTCATTTCCCCACTCTCCGAGCTCAAATACAAGCGTACGCTGTAGGTTTCGAAGTGCAACCGTGATAGAGGATTGAGGGGAAGGAATAGGAGTGGGATTAGAGTCTCTCTCATTCCCCTAGACAAGTCGCCTTTCCATGACTTGACAAATTTCACCCCTTTTCTTCACTTGACAAAGTGGGCTCGAGACAGACGTTTCCACTTACAGAGCGGCGTATGGCTTCTCGCCTCTATCTATATTATCTCTATGTGGAGAGTAGACATAAGGAGACCAAAGCCCCTGTACATTGACTTCACGAAAAACGAGCACGTTTGCTCATCAAGTTCACGCACAATCCTCCCGAGCATGGCGCTAGTGTTCGAAATGTAGGACAATATAACCGCGTTTCAACAGAAAATCTCTTACCTTAATATACCTTTAAGTAATTTTTCATTTAATTTATAGGCCAATAATTTCTTAAATAATTAATTATTTGTTTAATTTCGCTTAATTATATTTGAGGTTTTCCCGATATTTCGAACACTAGCGCCACGCTCGGGAAGATTGGGTGTGGACTTCATCCACAACGTGCTCATTTTTCGTTATATTACTTTCGTCTCGTAATGTTTATTCTCTACGCATTTTGGATTCACAGAAAATGATCGTCAAGTGATCAGATGATCGCGTCCACAGATTGAATCAAATTGAAACGATATGATACCATCAATTTCCGTAAATTTTGGGTATTTCTGAATACTTCGAATTTCCGTAAATTTCCAGACAATCTTTAAATTTCTGTAAATTTCAAAAAATTTGAAGCATTCAAAAATTGTTGAAAATTGTTGGTAATTTATAGTATCTAAAAATTTCCAAAATTCCTCCATTCAAAATTGAATGTATCCAGATATCATGCCTGTGTTCCAATCGTCTTTTTTTTTGTTATTAATTTGTTATAAAAAATATCGTATACACCAAGGAGGAGGGGACTTTTTACGACTCACTTATTTTTTCAGTACTCGTCTCCGGCTCGTGCTCGCTCGCTCACGACTCGCACTGAAAAAATTACACTTCTCCCCCTTGGTGCATTGTATACTATTTTTGCCTCATGAAATGAATCACCCTGATTTATATATTTTCTTGACCAATTGGTCTTTTTTGAACTGATTTCTTTTGATGAAAAGTTGTCCAAATAGACTACGTTCGCTGAGATTATAAACTAAGTTCCTGGTCAGCAAGATCGCGTGTGTGTTTGTGTCTTCCGGAAGAGAAGACATATAACTCCGTCGTTCTCTCTAATGGCTTGGGAGTGGAAGACTGGTTATCGTGACCGTTTCGAGCACAACATCCGGCCGAATTCAGGGAACGTGTCGATATTTCATTTCCGTTTACTACCATGAGTCGCGATGATTCCCTCATTGACGCGCTTCTGTAGAATGAAGCTGCTGCTGGACATCCGCCAGATGCTGGTCTTCGCCAGTCATATCTGAATGAAAAAAAAAAACGTTTTCATGATTTTCATGTGATGTTTTTGATGTAGCTTATCTATTAGGGTGGGTCAAAGATAAAAAATTCTGGAATTCGAAGTCCCTACAACGCGAAAAAATAGCGTATTGGAATTATAAAAAAGTATAATTAATTTGGAATCCCCCAAATTTGTTCGAATCCACAAAGAAATGAATGCGTACTTTTTTGTTGTTTGAAAGTAGAATGATATTTAGATGTTCCGCAAGCCCCATGAAGTTTAACACGTATTTCTCATAAGAAAAAAAGACGTTCTTGGAAATTTTATTCAGAATCGTCAACATTTGGTGTATCAAATTAAAACTCATTATTTTTCTTCATTATTAGCCGTAGAATAGGAATCGAAAATTACTTTTTAAATTTCACCCCTATAAGTTTATTTTAGAGGGTCCAAAAAACCCCCATAATTGACAAAAATTGAGTTTTGCGAGTTTTTGGCGCTAATAATTATTTTTTTGCGTTTTTTTAATACACATTGTTTCTAATACATGATATATTACTTTCTACTAAAATTAGATGTTTAAATAAATTTTTTGAACAATACATTATTGTTTATATCAATTTTATTTTGGAATAGAGTTAGAAAGTCGAGGTTTTTTTTCGAATTTTTCAATTTTTCAGTTAAAGCGAGGCAATAATTAATTAAAGTTAACAGAAATGATCGTTTAATCAATTGATTATTATTTATAACAATATTCTCTTAGAATATGGCTAGAAAGTTGCGGTTCTTTCGGAAATTTTCCAGTGTTTGTCCACTTTTGAATCAGAGTAAGGTAATAATTAATTCAAGTTAACAAACGTAATTGTTCAAACAATTTATTATCATCTTTAATAATATTCTCTTTAAATAATGCTAGAAAGTTGTGGGTTTTTCTGCAATTTTCCACTTTTTATCCACTTCTCAATAAGAGTGAGGTAATAATTAATTCATGGTAACAAAAACCATTTTATAAATAATCTATTATTATTTTTAATAATATTCTCTTTGTATAATGCTAGGAAGTTGCGGTTTTTTCTGATATTTTCAACTTTTTGTCCACTTTTTACTTAGAGTGAGGTAATTAATGCAATTTAACAAACATAATTGTTTGAAGAATTTATTATTGTTTATAACTATCTTCTCCTATAGTAATGCTAGATAGTTGCGGTTTTTTTGAAATTTTTAATTTGAAATTTTTAACTTTTTGTACACTTTTCAATTGAGTGAGGTAATACTTAATTGAACTTAACAAACATAATCATTCATCTTTTTTTTTCATATGAATGAAGTATTTTTACTCTTTTGCTAGCGTTTTAAAATTATTAATTTATACAAAAATGTTTTGAAAAATAATTCTTGTTGATGTTCATTTATTATTTGTTCATAACTAAAAAGTCGAAGAGAAGCTGAAAAATTCAGAAAAATGTCAACTTTCTAGCATTATTATAGGATAAGATAGTTATAAACAATAAATATTTGTTTAAACAGTTATTTTTGTCAAATTGCATTAATTATTACCTCGTTGTAAGCGGGAAGTGGCCAAAAACTTGAAAATTTCAGAAAAAACGCAACTTTCTTGCATTTTTCAAAGAGATTATTATTAAAAATGATGATAAATTGTTTGAACAATTATGTTTGTTAACTTGAATAAATTATTACCTCACTCAAATTGAAAAGTGGACAAAAAGTGGAAACTTTCATAAAAAACGCTATTTTCTAGCATTATTCTAAGAGAATATTGTTATAAATAATAATAAATTGTTTAAAAAATAATTTTTGTAAACTTGACTTAATTATTGCCTCATTATAATTGAAAAGTGGGAAATTTCAGAAAAAAAACGGAACTTTCTAGCATTATTCTGAGAGAAAATTATTATAAAAAATAATAAATTGTTCAAGTAATTTATTTAAACATCTAATTTTCAGTAGAAAGTGATATATTATGTACTAGAAACAATTTTCACTATAAGAAATCGCAAAAAAATTATTATTAGCGCCAAAAACTCGCAAAACCCAATTTTTCAATTATGGGGGTTTTTTGTACCCTATAAAACAGACTCATAGGGGTAAAATTCAAAAAGTAATTTTTGATTCCTATTCTATAGCTAATAGCGGAGAGAAATATTGAGTTTCAATTTGACACACTTAATATTGACGATTGTGAATAAAATTTACAAAAACGTATTTTTTTCTTACGGGAAATACCTGTTAAACTTCATGGGGCTTGCGGAACCTCTAAATATCATTTTTTGTCAAAAAAAATACGCATTTCTTTTTTTATGGATTCAAACAAATTTGTGGGGTGACGGCTTGCAAATTCGAAAAATAAGTTTCCAATGTATTTTTGGACTACCCTGATAGACATACAGTTTGGTTACCCACGCTCAGAAAAAAATGTTTAAAAAAATGTCTCGTTTGCAGAGTTTTTAAATTTTCTTGAGTTTCAATTTTCGTTCACATGTCTGGAGGTGAAAAAAAGTTTTCCCAATTTTTTGCAGATTTTCATCAATTATTTTCTGAGAGATAATCCCTATTTAATTCACCCTTGTCTTCAAAAAAAATTTTTAACATCTTTGTAATTAGGAGATGAAATGTTTCGGGCGCTTGAAAACTTTATATTGACAAAAATGCACTAGGGAAAAAGCCAAGACCCAGGAATCGAAATTTCATGTACAGCGGATTTTTCAAGTTTTGCTTTTGGTATTTAGTAAAATTATCTTTAAAACTCATGGTTTAAACATTTTTCTGAGCAAGTGTGGGTTTTCCTAGCATAGAAGTACACTAGTAAAAAAATCGATAGGACCCAGGAGTCGAAATTAGAATTACAGTAAATTTTTGAAATTTGGTATTTGGTATTTTATAGAACTATTTTCGATTTTTCTGGCGTATTTGTATGCTTGAAAGTTCCCCACATGCTCGAAAAGAATTAAAAGCCACAAGTGAAGAAAATGATTCTATTAAAAACTAAATTCCAAATTTTGGAAATTTTCTGTAATTCTAATTTCGACTCCTGGATCTTGTTGATTTTTCGCTAGTGTATTTCTATGCTAAAAAAGCCCACACATGCTCACAAAAATGTTTAAACCACAAGTTTGAAGATAATTTCATTAAATATCATTATCAAAATTTTAAAAATTTACTGTATTTCCAATTTGGATTCCTGGGTTTTGGCGATTTTTTTCCTAGAGCATTTTTGTTACTGGAAAGTTTTCAAGTACCCGAAAACATTATTCTTTTATTTACACAGGTGTTAAAAATTTTTTTCCGAAAAGAGTGGTGAATTAAACAGAAAATATCTCTTAGAAAATGATTGATTAAAATCCGCGAAAAATTAGGAAGACTTTTCTAACCTCCAGGTTCGTAAAAAAATTGAAACTCAAGAATTTTTGAAGACTCGGCAAACAAGAATATTTTAAATCATTTTTATTGAGCGTGAATAACCAAGCTTCATATCTGTGGATTCCAAATTAATTATACTTTTTTAAGATCTCAATATGGTACTTTTTCGCTTTGTAGCGATTTCGAATTCCAGAATTTTTCATTTTCGACCCACCCTTTTATTACCTAATGTATTTCAACTTCCTTGTAGGAAGTAAATTTTTACTTTGAGATACTCTTCTATATTCTTTTTACCAAATGCAAGATTCAGGACTCGGATCGGGCAAGTTTTTCGAATTTTTTGGACTTTTTTTGAAGAAATGCGAGTGTTTGCGACTTTCTGATAAAATTGCGACTAATCGAATTTTTCCGTTTTTCTCAGAAGTTTGCTACTTAGTTTCAATTTTCATCACATTGAAACCTATAAAACTGAAATTCAAAAACTGTAAAATATTGTACTCAATTTAGTTGAGAATTTAATTGAAGCTTTATATTCAATCTTGAATTATAACGTTTGAAATTAAACAATTTCTGATTGCAAGAATCCGTATTCAAAGTTTAAAATTGATCAAATTGCAAGTTGGACATTTCAAGTTGAAACCGTTTAAAATCGATTAATTTTAAAGTCTATTATCAAGAAATGAATAAAATCTTATTTAAGTGATACACTCTCAAATTTAAAACTTTAATTGTTGAGTAATTTTAGGTTTAAAATCTTCAAAATGAATGTTTCTAAAGCTCAAAATTAATGTAAATTATAAACTTGTCTCATTTGAAAATAATCTAAGTAGTCAAGTTTAACAGTTCGGAAAGAAACATTTTAAACCCAGATTTCTCAAATTGCTCGCTCATGCAACTATTTCTTCACTTTGCCTTTGAACGTATTTTCAAACTTCTGCACTGATTGGCTAAAATAACACATCCGCCATCTCAAATATTGAAATTTCCAAATATTACTAAACAAATAAAGTTATTATTTCTGTCATTCAGTCTGATACTGTTTTTTAAAATTATCTTTAAAAATTTCATGCGACTTTTTTCGAAATTCCATGCAACTTTTTTTTGTAAATTTATGCGATTAATGCTACTTTTTTAAATCTTCCAGTCGAATCGACCTCTGATTAGATTTTATCTCGTTTTTTTAGAAAGAGAAGCCTCAGAGTCGACTCTTATATTTTATGTGTCAGTGACACTAATGAACATGCAAATCAATCAGCGCTAACAAATGAAGTGTTTTGGAACTTTTTGTTATATAATAATGATATACGTAAACGGAACCGAATCTTAGTTATTTTTTTAGTTTGTAGTGACGCACATAGGACAATAATACCTCATCTATTTCCCTTCATTTCATTTTGTATACAAAATGTAGGCATATTTAGATTTTAAAATATCTAAATTATTTTTAAGACCATTTCAATTTTAAAGCATGCTATCTACCCGGTAAGAATGTGTCCGTTGAAACGCATTCAAATGATTTCAAATATCGGCGAATTTTTAACGTTTTGATTCCAAAACAATGTCGCTTTTGACCGCATACATTTCAATTCATTTTACCCAAAAAAAAACTGGTTTCATTTTAATCCTGCTTAATTTTAGCAAATGTTTGAACACATTTTTATTCTTTTGAGAATGGTAGAATTGAAATCAATATAATCCCAGGGATCGCAATCAGTCCCCTATTCCTTTTTTTCCCTATTTTTCTCAAAATCCCTCATAATCCCTATGTTGGAGAATTTTTGCCATTTTTTTCCTTTTAGCTGAGATTAATTTTTCAAATAGTAAACTATGATATTAAAAAATGCGTGCCACAATCTATACTTGTGCAGCTATGAGCATGCATGATTTTCAATGATAGAATTTTAAATCACAGAATTATAAATATTTACCATATAATATGCACCATTTTTAATTTAGAAAATTATAAAAAATGTAAACCCGTTTTATTAATTGTGATCCTAAAATTATTTAGGATTTCACACATTTTTAGATTTATTTTTATATAATCGGCATGGTCCGATGTACTGTGAAGAATTTTGTTTTAATTATTTTTTAGGTTTTCTAAAGTTTTGTATTCTTAGCCATTCTGAATACAGTTATTTAGGATTTGCGTGACATCAGATCTTTTAAACAACTAACAAACTTCGGTTGATTGTAAAATTGTTTTTAATAAAATTATTTCTTTAATTTAATGTTTTCACAATTTTCCAAAATATTTGATTTAGAGAATGCAGCAATCAATTATTTTAGCCCATTAAGGATAAATGTGAGTATCTATATTTCTGCATTTATTAGGGTGGCGCTAAAAATTAAAAGTTCAATTTTCCAAAACGGTACCCCTCTAATTTTTTCCTCTTAATGACAGAAAATCACTGAAATTTTTTCAAATTAAAAAAAAAGTTTTAGTGATGCCGGGAAGTTTTGAAAACTTTCGAAATTTTGAAATTCTTGAAATTTATTCCGTAGGTGGAAAAACTGTGTAAGAATTATTTTTGTTTAGTGTTTTAGGTAGCAGGCAAGAATACAAAATGGAAAATCATGAAGAAAATTCCTGCTGAATACGGGAATTTTTTTTCAATGAAGAAAATGTGACTTTTCTGGATTTGGCTAGATTTTCATCGGTTTCGAAAAAGTTGAAAATTTGCATACCTAAAACCTGTTTAGTTAAAATTAGAATAGGAAGCCATGATATTATTTTTATAAAACAAAATTTTGTTGCTTGGTAACAGCAGTTTGAAAATCCCTAAAAATGGTAAAATTAAAAAAAATTAAGAGTAAGGAAATTTTTGTTGGAAATATAAAATAATGACATGTTACTCTAATTCAAACTAAATTAGTTTCAGGAAAAATACGTTTCATCCTTTTAACAATAAATGTTAATCCAGGCGAACCCAAAAAGTTATTTTTTCTTCATCAAAGAAGGATTCCTGTGTTCAGCAGGAATTTTTTTCTAATTTCAATTATATATTCTTATTTGCTACCTAAAAACAGTACACAAAAAGATTTTTCCACAACTTATGCACCCATAGAATAAATTTTGAAAATTTTGCAGTTTCTAAAGTTTTAAAAGCTTCCAGACACTAATAAAACTTAATTTTTTAAAAAGTTTCAGTGAGCTTCTTTCACTACGAGAAAAAATTGAAGGGGTACCGTTTTGAAAAATTGAACTTTTATTTTTTAAGCGCCACCCAAGTATTTATTGTGCAAACAATCCACAAAGTGCAATGCACCATAAACTTTTTTTTTAACTTTTCTTTAATACTTTTAAAATTAATAATCGGTGGGGAAATTGTATTGACCCTCAATATTAAAATTCGTAAGGGATGTACAAAAATATAAAATTTCTTTTTTACAAAATTATTTATATATAAAAAAATACATCAAATTTGGATAAAAATTAATTGCTCTTCTTGAAGAATTTAAAATTTAATTAAAGAATATTTAATAATAACAACAATTTTTTATCAAATGTACGTTCATATATTTTAAGAATTTAAAAAATTTTTCACCGTAAATTTGCGTCCTTACAAGAAATTTATGTACTTCGTTACAGATTTAATAAAATCCACTGAGGAGGGCCACCATTGTGTGCCGAAACTTTGAAACAATTTAATTTCTATTCAATTTCACTTGATCCTAAAGCCAATAACGAACATCAACATCCCTTACGAATTTTACTATTGAGGGTCAATACAATTCCCCCATCGATTTCTACTAAATGATTTTTTTAAATAAATGGTTTAATTTTGAACAAAATAGTTGAATTTTCTACCAGAATATTTAATTTTCTACTAAACATATGACTTTTGAACAAAAAAGCTCATTTTCTTCCAAATAATTGAATTTTCAACCCGAAAATATAAACTTTTGATATAAAAGTTAATGTTCTAACAAATAGTTGAATTTTTAACTAAAATTTTTTACAAAGAGGTTCAACTTTAAACCAAGTAGTTGATTTTTCAACCAAAAAAGATAAAGTCTAAACGAAACATGTAATAGTTCGATATTTCAACTAGAAAAGATTTTAATTTGAAATCAAACACAGTTGAATTCAACCAAAAAAGATAAATTTTTAACAAAATAGTTGAATCCTCGACCAAAGCAGATGAATTTTCAACCAAATAGTTGCATTTTTAACTAGAAAGGACGAATATTCAACCAAGAATATTATCTTTCTGCCACAAAAGACGAATTTTCAACCAAATAGATGCCATTTCAACTAGAAAACATCAATTTTCAACCAAAAATGGAATGGTTACATTTTCTGTTGAAAAATTAATTCTCATCCATAATAGTTGCATTTTCAACAAAATAATGAAATGTTGAACTATGCAGAAGAATTTTTAACCAGACGAGATGAATTCCGAACCAAAATTATAATAGTAGACTTCTCAACCAAAAGAAAATTAACGAAAGAGTGTGAAGTCTGATATATAACAGTGATTTTGAAATTTATTGAGTTATTACTGAACTGTATCGTTTCAGGACCATTTTTCACAAAATTCGCAAACTTTGTTAGAATTTATCATTTGGAAACATACTAAACTTTATCTAAGTTCGTAGCATTACGAGCTAGACATTCTTTTTTATTAAATTATCAGAAAACTTGTGAAATTTTACATCGAATGACCCCGACTTAAGCTCATGGCATGACCTAGGAAAAATGTATCCCGAAAATGTGAAGTTAACAGACGCCATCTTTGAAATCTCGTCTTTAATTTAATTCAATAAAACTTGAAAAATCTTTACCGGTTCCCGAGATATAACTAAAAATGTTCAAATTGGTCCTGCGTCGAGTTGCAGCGAGTTCGCACGACAACGTAGATCGCCGACTGAAACTGGACGAAGACGCTTGAACATTGTTAAACATAACTTGGAAACCCGTAAAGATTTTTCAAGTTTTATTGGAGAAAATTGAAGATAAGATTTCAAAGATTGCCTTTTGTAAAACTTCAAATTTGTGCTACAACTTTAATAGGTCATGCTACAAGTTGAATTCGAGATACAAGACTCGAGAAATTCTTCCATTAAAAAAGAAACTTCTGACGTGATAAATCCTCTTCAAAAAGTCAAAAATATCTCTGCATGGGGTCATTCGATACGGAATTTCATAAGCTTTCTAAATGTTTTTAAAGAATTATCTGGATTTATTTCCAAACGAGTTATCGTGTTTCAGAGTCATCAATGATTTTTCGTACCGCTCGCGCTAGCCATGTAGATAATTTCCGATGGTAGCGTACTTTCTTAAATTTAACAAAATGTATTAGTTTTTAAATTTTTAATGTCTTTTAAATTCCGAATTTAGATTTCAATGACCTATTGGTCGCTTTTGATAAGTTAGGTCAAATACTTAATTTATCTTGTTAAGTTAACGAGCTATTGGGTTCGACAATCGAGTCTGTGATGACGATTGACGGTGTAGAGTGAGTGCAAAACTGCAAATAGTAGTACAGACATCAGTTGCACTCACTTATGTACGAATGAGTACCTGTTACCATCTGAGCCGTTTAGGCGCCTGGAGGCTGGTTTGTGTGGGAAGTTGCGTCGGCGTTACGTACTGCACTTACGTAGACAATTGGCCTAACGCGCTAGACGCCGAGCCAATTAAGAGATTTCTCTAGTCTCTAATCCCTAAAGAAAAATTATCAAAAAACTTACCCATAAGTTGCAAAAAAAAAGATTTTTTAAATTGAATTTCTTGAATTTCTCGAATTCAACTTGTGGCATGACCTAGGAAAGTTGTAGCACAAATCTGAAATTTACAGAACGCAATCTTTGAAATCTTATTTTTAATTTAAGCCAATAAAACTTCAAAAATCTTTATGGGTTCCCGAGATATGGCTAAAAATCTTCAAGCAAAAGAAATCGTTTATCGATTAACACGGATGTCTAGATTTTACATTTTATGTGCTACGCATGATTTATACAGATTTTTCCATGCCCAATTCAAATCTGGCATTTAAATTTATGTAGATCAAAATTTTAAATAGTGGATCCAATATGACGGATCGAAATTGTAAAAACAAAACCGATTTTGGTCCACCATATTGGATCCGCCATTTTGAATGTTGACTTTGAATGTGAAATTAGAAACTCGAAAAACCCCCGAATAGAAATTTGTATTCAAATCGATTTTGTTTTACAGTTGTGGTCCGCCATTTTGAATTTTGACCTACATTAATTTCATGTCGGATTTGGATTAGGCATGCAAAACTCTATATAAAAACATGTGTAGCACATAAAATGTAAAATCTAAGCGTAATCGATAAACTATTCTTTTTGACAAAGATGTCAGCTTCAACATAAATTTTCAAGGTCAAACAAATTTGTTTACACTTTTCCTCAATTTTTCCTATATTCAGTAAGGATTCACCTTTAATTTATTCATAAAGAAATGTATTCCCCTACGTGGATCCTATCTAAAGATCTACGATTTCCAGACAAAATTTCACAGGACGCAATTTTTGAAATCTTATCTTTAATTTAGGCAAATAAAACTTGAAAAACCTTGACGGGTTCCCAAGAAATTACTAAAAATGTCCGAACGTGTGTTGGTTAAAAGTTAAATTACTTTGTTAAAAATTAATTTTTTCGTTCCAAGATTCATCTCTTTGATTGAAAATTTAACTATTGCGTTGAAAATTCGTTTTATTTTTGGTTCAAAATTCATTTTTTCAATCGAAATTTAACTATTCCATTTTTGGTTGAAAATAATTTTTTTTTTTTTAAATTAATTTTCTCAACTGAAAATTTAACTATTTCATTTCTAGGCAAAAATTTATTTTTTTCAGTTGAAAATTTGTAATTTGTTGATGTCCCCTTACCAGGAAGTGGATGATGATTATTTCTATGGATATGTAAAAATTGATGCCTCGCATTTCCGTCGAGTGACCACGAGCACAAGAATGTACATAATTCAGCTCATCACCTTTTCTAGAAGCGGTTAAAGAGATTTGTTGACATTTCCAAGAAGTTCCTTATAAAAATTCGATACCCTCAGAAGGGAGGAACGATCCGTGGATTTTGATGAGGAAGGAATGACAAAGAACCAGTGCTCCAACCGACTCTCTTCACTCTCTTGGAAGTAGGAAGTGGGGGAAGAGCTGTAGAGGGGGTTAGGGGGAGAGGGGTAAACTAGTGATGTGGGAAGGTGAAGAAGAAGGTGAAGGAGAATCAAGGAGAGAATCGGAGAGCACCTTCCTTCCTTCCTGGAGGCCACCAACACCAACTCGACTTGGTCGCGACGCGTTCTTGTTCCTAAACTAACCGCATTCCAAGACGCGTTGTTGCCACGTCTCCAGGGATGGGTACATATAATCATGTATATTACATGGTTTTCCACATGGTTATATAATAGTTATGTAACTGTTACATAATAGATTGTAACATGTTACATAACTGGTGATTTACAGGTGAGTGACATGTGAGCAAAATGTCACACTCTATGCGATGGTTAAATTCTATACAACGGCGTTGTATCTCTGTGACATTAGTTTTATAAAATGTCCGTTCTTTAGCAGCTTTACCGGCAGTTGGATAGTGATGTAATGGATCTGCCACATAGTTACATAATGCATATGTTACAGTGTTATATAGAAACTTTAAAATAATGAAGGCCCTCTTCATGTCTGTATTTTATTCCGTATCAAATCCTCATTTGGTTACAGTAAAGTACAGTTACAGTAGGCTGCGACCTCGAAAGAGCAATAAATTGGCCCTTACCTAAAAATTTATAAACCTTTATTGGCTGTACATTCCACGTGCACGGCTGTATCGCGATTGAATATCACATATACTAGTTTACTCGTATTATTCGCATTTTCGAAAATGCTTGAAGGAACAATCGCACTCCGAAAAATACAAAGCATGTTCTAACTTCAAGAATCACTTTTCTTTGTCTACTATGGACACTAAATTCACTTCACACTTGCGTCAAAATCTTTCACTACGCTTATTTTCATTAATTCTATTTACTTTCAATTAATACAAACTAGAATATACGTGAAATTTGAAAAAAAAAAACCGATACAGTCATGTCATAGCGTTGCAAACAGCTGTGCAAAATATGGCGCATTGGCGGCTGCGCAATTGCACACGCCTGCGACGTCCACGGGGGCAACAAGTAACAGAAGGAATTTTACACGAATGTAATGTAATAGTAATGTCACATTGTTACATAGCTGTTACTAATGTGCATTATACACAACTTATACAGAAATAAACAGTAACGCTGTTACAGTTTAATTACGTAACACTGTAACAAAATTGTGATACATCATGTATGCAACCAAGTTACCGAACAAATGTTACACGATTGTTACAATGATCATGTTGAGAGAATGCATGAAGGACGTTTGACGAAGAAAGTGAATTTAGGTAAGGTGAATAGTAGCGTACCCAGAAGTAGACCGGAAAAAGAATGGTTGGAATGTGTGAATCAGACTCTAAAGAGAGGAGATATAAAGAGTCGTAGAAACACAAGAACTTTCATGAAAAGATGTATGGATGTAAAGGAAACAAAAGATGTATGCAAGGATAGAGATGTATGAAGGACAATTATATATAAGAAGAAGAGTGACGCCTCAGACAAAAGATTTTGGATACTCATGGGCCCTCGTCAAGAGCTTTGCTTAGTGGGTGTGTTTGGGACAAAGAGTATGGATCTTCCTATGGCTCTGTGAAGCTCTTTACCTGAGGTGAATGCTAGAGAGATTGATTAGTGACCCATATCGGAGCGGCGTTGTGGGACGAGTGTGTCATTTGAATGAGTAACTCGCGACTTCTAGATTAATCTCAAACCTATCCCTTCCCCTTACCATATAAATTTCTTGATCGCCGGTAGCATAGCGAAGATAAAACCAAATGCGTCACGCTTACCCCGAGAAGGATTTGGCTTAAGGCTGTTGAACTCAGGTTCTAACCTCAAAATTCAATCGCCTCATTATACTCAATAAATACTAGAATTAAATATTTTTTAGATACCAAGCCCAAAACCTCTTTGAAATAGAAGTGTGTCTACACAGCGAAAAAAATCCTACTTTTAATAACTTTTGTGTAAAATATTATTTCGATTTTTGATAAATTCTCGAATGTTTAGATTAGAATTTCAAAATTAGATTTTACGCGAAAATTATTGAAATAAGGCAATTTTTTGCTGTGTAGACACACTTCTATTTGAAAAAGAAGTTGGGCTTAGTATCTAAAAAATATTCAGTTCTAGTATTTATTAAGTACAATAAGGCCATTGAACTTTGAGGTTAGAGCTTGAGTCTAACAGCCTTAATGGTATGCATAATAATAAAATATAAAATTTCTCTGCATGCATAGAACGATTAAATGGAAAGGTTATGTTATGTGGAGAAATAGTTCCTCCATCATTGACATGTATTATGTACACAGTCTTACACAATTTTATACGTATATTACGTCGTTTATGTATTATACGTTGAAAACCTCGAGTAACGCGTCACAACCCATCCCTGCACGTCTTGTGGACGCAATCGGGCGATTCTCGTTTCTCGCTTTTCGTGGTGCATCGTCTCTCCTCGTAAATATTCCGGCCAATTTCCCTCCTGGCCCTCCATCCCTTCGCAAGACGCCTTCCCTCGTCCAGTTTGCCAGTTTGCCAGTTTGCGAATCGAGCCAATTTCGCTTCGGGACCAACGACCAGCCTTGAGTTCCGAACCGCCAAACTGAAAGGAATTTTTTCAGGATAAATAAAAAAACTCTCGGAAGTCACTTTTTGGGCTTGGTTCTTGACACGCGAATTGACAATCACTCATAATGCGAAATACGCCATTGACATTTGATTCCGTTAGATTTGCAAGCTCTTTGATTGAATTGTTGCACTTCGGAATCACCAGTAAAGAGTCAGCGTATTTCACATAGAACTATACAGGTATACTTCACGAGTTGTTAACAAGTAAATTATATTTATATTGATTATAATTATATACGAGTAAGTTCAGGTTATTCTTTTTCATAACCTGCTTAATATCATACTTTCTAAGTAAAGAAAACCTTTCCAATGAGCTTTTCAACACTTCTAATAGTAACTTCAACCAAATCGATGTTGTTGTTATTGTTGTGTGTCTGAGAGAATAATAAACTATAAAAAGTGTTGTGAGTGTAAAATGACATACTTCAGACCAAGAAGATTTCAACGATGAGATCATCTATTCAATAAAAATCGACTTTTCGAGAGACGATATGATCCCTGGCAAAAGTTTCGAATAGAAATTCATTCCGAACCAATCCGAATCATTTCGAAATCTGTATCCGGACCAATTCGAGAAAAGTTCTGAATTTCGTTCGATCCAAGTCAGTAAAAAATTGATCCGACTCAATACGATTCAATCCGAACTTCCAATCCGATCAATCCAAGCCAAATTTTCAATCCGAATCCATCCGAACTCGGAATGCTCTAAACCGATTTTCAATCCAAATGAATCCGATTCAATCCAAACTCGGATTCATTTGGATTATTTCAGAAGATTTCAACAGAAATCAAGGGTTTTAGATAGATTTCAGTGAATTTTAAAGGATTTTATAGATTTCAAGGGATTTCAGAACTTTTAGGGTATTCTAAAAAAATTCAAGGGATTTCAAGTGGCTTTATCAGATTCCATGGAATTTTGCGGGATTTCAGAGGATTTCAAATAATCAATCAATAATCAACAAATAATATCTAATGACATATTTTGATTTTTGATTACACTAAATATCATTGGCAACATAATTTAAAAACA
>JAUMHM010000072.1:19734200-19769061 GCA_032362435.1 Melikaiella ostensackeni
GGGCTCACTGCAATGTTCACGAAACGTCGGCAAGATTCGTTGCTTTGCACACGATTGCAACCCGAAACATCTCCTATTTACTATTTTAACGAAATAGTTGAACTTGCAACCAAGTTATTTAATTTTCAACCAAAAAAGATGAATTTGTAATCAAATTGTGCAATTTTCACCCAAAAAGATAAATTTTTTACCATGAAAGTTAATGTTCTACCAAAAAGACGAATTATCTAGAAAGCAGTTGAATATTCAATCAGAGAAAATAATTTTCAACAAAACAATGTATCTTCTACAAAACAGTTAAATTAAAAAAAAAATATGTAGTTTAATTTTTAACCAAATAGTGGAATTTCCTACCAGAATAATTTAATTTTCTACCAAAAGGAACGAATCAACAAAAAAATGATTTTTTGACAAAGTAGTTCAATTTTCGGCCAATTAGTTGAATTTTTTACCAAAAAAGATGACTAAAAGGAGACTTTTAGACCAAAAAAAAATTATCCTTTGACCAAAAATAGTTAGATTTTCTTATTGGGTTCTATGAAGGTATCATCGGCACAAAGTAATTTTCATTGAAATTGAAATTAGCACCTAATGTGCGTAAGCCCTATCTCAAGGTATCGAAAATGCCACATACTTTACGTTAGCTGCTAAACTTTTCTTACCATTTTTTTTTAAAGCTGAGAAGACAAAGAAGATCACAGTACAAAGGATGTGTGAAAATTTGAGAATGTTTTGACAAAAAATTTCGTTTTTGCAGGAGACCCCTGAAAGTATGAAAGAACAGAGAGGTCCGATACGTTAGATACTTTCACACGCTTTCAGTTTATCGACGTGTAGTTGGAACAACTTCAATTGGCTTGCGTGTGTCCTTCGAATGATAGCTGTTTGTATGAAATTATGCTGGTAATAACCCAATTCGGTTCGCATTTAACCGAAAAATAAAAAAAAGAGGGCAGAGGGGAAGTTTCTTGAAAAAAGGGGAGAAGAGAAGTATTCTTTAAAAAAGGTGTTAAGAGGAGAATAGGGGAAAGAATGTGAAGTCCGAAATATGAAAGTTATTTTAAAAATTATCAAGTTATTATTGAACTGCATGTAGTTTATGGACTCTGCATTTTTCTTTTCACATGCGTAATAAGTGGTGTAAGTTCAAAAAAATTCGTTGAGATGATTGTTTGTATTTTGTGAATCCGGCATGGAGTTCCCCAAATTCTATTTGATGATTTGATTACTTGGGTGCTTGAGATTTTGAGAGATGAGAATAGTTTCGTCTTTCGTCGTACAATTGATGAATCGCAGGTTCGAACAATTCCGAATTCTTTGCAACTTGATCCTTTCGCATGCACACGTGCATCCTGAAGGAATTCCGGATTGAAAGGCTGAAGGCTCATCTGAAGAAGAATCAGATTGATCCAGGGACCACGGTTGCACGTGGTGAATCCTTGAATGTTGAATGAAAAATCGCTCCCATTCGCCTGGGGCATTTGCATAATGTTTCGTATGGAAATGGCCGAATGGGGTTCGTAAACGAGTCTGCTTCTGCTGGCAGGACCTTTTGGTGGATTAGAGGGGGCGATTCACCCCTAATGTTTTTGCGGCAGAGAAAGTTCGTAGCGTCCGAGGACGCGACGCGTGGCCTGTATTAAAGGTCCTCATTCTGATCCTGATCCTTCGACAAAGGACAAAGCGTCCTTTCCAACAAACTCACACAGTTTCTCCCTGCTGCGCAATATCTATCGCGCCCGCCAAACAACCGTGTAATTGGATATTTAATCCGTTCCGCTTTTTATTTCCAATTTTCCCACAACTGCGTCTACAAACATAAAATTTCTGCATCATTTTTCGAACTCAAATCTTTCTCAACCTCTTTCAAACTCACATGAAACTCACATCAAACTCAAATCAAATTCACATCGAACTAACACCAAACTCACATCAAATTCACATCACACTTACGACAAACTCACATAACATCAAACTCAAAACAAACTCGCATCAAATTCACATAAAACTCACACCAAACTCACATCAAACTCACATCAAATTCACACCAAACTCATATCAAACTCACATCAAACATACATCAAAATCACATCACATCAAACTCACCACAAACTCAAATCGTACTGACATTAAACTTACATCAAACTAACATCAAACTCACAACAAACTTACAACACATCACAAACAACTCACATCAAATTGATATTACGTTCAACCTACATCAAAGTGACATAAAACGTATACAAAACTCACATCAATCTTACATCAAACTCACAACACATCACATCATACTCACGAAAAACTTAAATCATACTAACATCAAACTTACATCACATCACATAAAACTCACCGCAAACTCAAATCATACTGACATCAAACTCACATTACATTACATCAAATTCACATCAAACTCATATTACATCAAACCTAAATCAAAATCACATGAAACCTACAGAAAACTCACAACTAACATTAAACTCACAACAAACTTACAACACATCATAAAAAACTCACATCAAACTCACATCAAACTTATATCAAACTTACATCACATCACGTCAAACTTTCCTCAAACTGACATCATACTTACATCACATCACAAAAAACTCACATCAAACTCACACCAAGCTCACATTATATCAAACCTACATCAAAGTCACACCACATCACATTAAACTCACCACAAACTTACATCATACTTACGTCACATCACAAAAAATTCACATCAAGCTTAAATTACATCAGATGAAACTCACACCAAACTCACATCAAACTTACATCAAACTCACATCACATCAAACTCACAACAAACTTACCACGCTTCATAAAAAAGTCACATCAAACTCACATCACATCACATCAAACTCACACCACATCACATCAAACTCACATCAAACTCACATCAAACTTAAATCAAACTTAAATCAAACTCACATCGCGTCACATCAAACTAACATCAAACTCATAGCAGACTGACAACACATCATAAAAAACTCACATCAAACTCACATCGAACTCCCCACAAACTGACATCATACTTACATCACATCACAAAAAGTTCACATCAAACTCATACCAAGCTAACATTATACCAAACCTACATCAAAGTCACACCACATCACATAAAACTCACCACAAACTTACATCATACTTACGTCACATCACAAAAAATTCATATTAAGCTCAAATTACATCACATCAAACTCACACCAAACTCACATCAAACTTACATCAAACTCTTATCACATCACATCAAACTAACGTCAAACTCACAACAAACTTGCAACACATCATAAAAAACTCACATCAAACTCACATCAAACTTATATCAAACTTACATCACATCACAAAAAACTCACATCAAACTCACACCAAGCTCACATTATACCAAACCTACATCAAACTCACACCACATCTTATAAAACTCACGACAAACTTACATCATACTTACGTCACATCACAAAAAATTCACATCAAGCTCAAGTTACATCACATCAAAATCACACCAAACTCACATCAAACTTAGATCAAACTCACATCACATCACATCAAACTATCATCAAACTCACAACAAACTTACAACACATCATAAAAAACTCACATCAAACTTATATTAAACTTACTTCACATCACATCGAACTCCCCACAAACTGACATCATACTTACATCACATCGCAAACAACTCACATCAAGCTCACACCAAGCTCAAATTATGTCAGACCTACATTAAACTCACACCACATCACATAAAACTCACCACAAACTTACATCAATCTTACGTCACATCACAAAAAATTCACATCAAGCTCAAATTACATCCCATCAAACTCACATCAAACTTATATCACATCACATCAAACTCTCCAAAAATTGACATTATACTTACATCACATCACAAACAACTCACACCAAGCTCACATTATATCAAACCTACATCAAAGTCACACCACATCACATAAAACTCACCACAAACTTACATCATACTTACGTCACATCACAAAAAATTCACATCAAGCTTAAATTACATCAGATAAAACTCACACAAAACTCATATCACATCAAACTCACAACAAACTTACCACACTTCATAAAAAAGTCACATCAAACTCACATCACATCACATCAAACTCACATCAAACTTACATCAAACTCACACCGCGTCACATCAAACTAACATCAAGCTCATAGCAAACTGACAACACATCATAAAAAACTCACATCGAACTCACATCAAACATAAATCAAATTTACATCACATCACATCGAACTCCCGACAAACTGACATCATACTTACATCACATCACAAAAAGCTCACATCAAACTCATACCAAGCTCACATTATACCAAACCTACATGAAAGTCACACCACATCACATAAAACTCACCACAAACTTACATCATACTTACGTCACATCACAAAAAATTCATATCAAGCTCAAATTACATCACATCAAACTCACACCAAACTCACATCAAACTTGCATCAAACTCTTATCACATCACATCAAACTAACATCAAACTCACAACAAACTTGCAACACATCATAAAAAACTCACATCAAACTCCCCACAAACTGACATCGTACTTACATCACATCACATAAAAATCACCACAAACTTACATCATACTTACGTCACATCACAAAAAATTCACATCAAGCTCAAATTACATCACATCAAACTCACATCATACTCACACCGAACTCACATCAAACTCACATTAAACTTAAATCAAAGTCACATCACATCAAACTCTCCACAAACTCTCATCATACTGTGATCAAACTTACATCACACCACATCGAACTTTCATTACATCACATCAAATTCACCGCAAACTCATATATCATACTGACATCAAGCCTTCATTACATCACATCAAACTCACATCATATCACATCAAAGTTACATCACATAAAAAAAAATCGTATTAATCTCGCATTAATCTCACCTCACATCACATCACGTCACATCACATCAAAAACAAATCAAGCATCTTAAACATCTCAAACAAATTCTTATCAATATTTAATCAAAAATATCTTATCAGAATTTTATGAAAAAGATCTCATCAAAATTTCATGCAAAAAAACTCATTAAACACTCATCATTAACATCTCATTAATTTTTCATGAGAAAATCTCATCAAAAAAACCTCATCAAAGTCTCATCAAAATCACATCAAAATCTAGTAAAAATCAGATTAAAGTCACATGAAAATCACGTCGAAAATCAAATTCAAAAATCTCATCAAAATCGCATTAAAATATCATCAAAATGTCACAAAAATCGCATCAAAATTTCATCAAAATCTCATCAAAATCGCATAAACAAATCTCATGAAAATTTCATCAAAATCTCATAGAAATTTCAGCAAAATCTCATCAATATCAAGATCACATTAAAATCCTGCGTTCTTCTGCGTTTTCTTTGCTTTTTTGATGCGTTTCCCGTGCGTTTTCGTGGCCTTCCTCTTGTGTTCCTCTTTCTCGTTGCGTTCCCTACTCTCATCCCATCCCATCCCATTCCATCCCATCTCATCCCATCAAACTCCCGTCCCATCCCACCCTACCCCATCTCATACCATCCCACCTCACCCCAGCTTATATATTAGATTAGATACTAGGCTATAAAAAAAGTATTTTCGACCTCCTCAATTGTTAATTATCCCCTCCAAATTAAGTTCCACCTGAGGTTTAACCATAAGATTGACTCCTCGTTGGTGGAACTAAGGGTCAGATTTCCAAGAAATTTCAGGGCCACCGATGACAAGGATATATATATCCTTCGGATATAAGGACTTGGATCCATCTAAATTCTACATTCTAAATTCTACATTTCTCTGGGTATAATAGGGGAGGATGCTAATGCTGTGTGTGCGGTTAATCTCGTATAGATCAGACCCTCTCAGGAGTGGACCGTGACCTAGGTGGCTGAATGGCTGGTCGTTCTGCGGTCGTTTAAATTCCTCTTTTTTTCTCCGAGGGAATTCGAGGGACCCAAGAAGGAGGAAGGAAGAGAAGACTTGGGTCGAAACACTAATGATGCTTCCGAGGCTCCGGGTTGCGCTAAGTTATGCGCGATGCCCGTCCTGCGGCTTCTTCTCTGCCTCCTGACCGTCTCTCGGCCAATAATAATAATCTTAAGACGACGCGATGTCAAGACCCTAATGTTCATCTCCTCATCCAAGAAATGTGTTCATGGCACTCAATAAACCACTTGACTCACCTGAGGAAACTCGCTTTTGATCAATTTTTACTTGATTCTCTCTCGTTATTTTGGTATTTCTTTTCGACTGCATTTTTACAAGTATTTGCACAGGAGGTTATTAATATGATAAGGAATTTTCGAAATAAGTGTTTTTGTGATTTGTTTTTCTAATGGAAGTTCTGAGAACGCTTTAAGTTTGAAGTTGGTGGAGCTGATCTATACTCTAAATCGCTGACCGTAGTTTCTCTCTCGACATCCTGACAGTATCTATCATCTTAATTCGGTCGTCGATTCACCAATTCAATGCTATCTGACATAAGAAGTACTATACCTTCTCTCGGAAGAACGAAGGGAGTCTCCTGGCGACTTTATCCGCAAAGTGACTGTCAAATCTCGCCTCGGAGGATCTGAACGTGACATCTCGATTTGCACATTTTATTTCATGTGAAGCAGAATTAGCATTGTACTTTTGAATCTCGTTTGAAAAGTTGCAGAATGAAATAACTTGTATTTTTAATGAAGAACAAAGGATATCAAATGAGAGCTTGAAAACAAAAGTGGATCAAATTTTAATTAATAGAATTAAAAGTGGATTAAAAGGAAAAGGAAACGTTCTTTTTTCACATACGTTTGGGAAAGCTATTCTGAATTGAAGGAAGCACAGTTAATATGACATTCTATTTAATATAACTTGAACTAGTATAGAGATATATTTAGTGACTGAAAAGGTCGACGTCGATGATTGATATGACGAGATGACTGAAAATGTTTCTAATCGCGGCACAATCGATCGATATGTCGTAAAGGTAAAATAAAACTGTAGGCAATTCTACGTATAAAAAGTTTTAGCTTCTTATAATAGAGTACTCAACAAAAAGTTGAATGAAAGCAAGAAAAACAAATAAAAAAAAAACAAAACAAATAAGGGACTCTAGTTCTCTGATACATATAGTTTTCTATAACCGTAGAAAATTAGCAGGTCTCTTTTTTCTCTCAAACTACCAAAGCAGACATCCTACTGCGATAATTGCGAACCTGTCCGCCTTTTTCCTTTTTCACATCTTTCCTTCTGTTTGTCGATAATCACCGGCTGCGGTGACCAACCATATTTCACGTGTCGTTAGGTCCATTTCCTTACCTGAAACAAAGAACACCAAAAAATATGTACAGAATTAATATTTTTTTTCATATGATATTCCTTGTTTTATTGCTTTGTTCTTTCTGAGATCACGGATTGACCTTGAACAAAAACCCTTCCCGTAATCGCGGTAGAATTGTTTACTGGAAGCTGATTGCAAAAAGTGGAATCACTCGAAGAGAGGATACGGAATGTCGTAAGACGTAATCGTAAATATCTTGTCTCTCGAATCTCTCACTGGTTCCTTATTCTTGCAATCGTAGTTATTCCGTTATAGTCAACGCCCTAAAGCTTAGGGATCTACTTAAGAGTCTACAGAAAATTTAAAGAGACAAGATCGATAGCACTCCCAAACTGTGCACATGAATGTTTTTTTGAAACTCGTTTTGAATCAAACTTTTAAAAACGTAAACTCAAAGTCTTCTTGTGCAACATGATTGCACTAAAAGCCTTAAAATACACTGAGCTTCAAGCGGTCATAGGTAGATGAAAATGGTGAAGAAGAGGACTTCGGTTCATCATTTTTATGCAATTCAAGCTTTGAAAATTGTAGAGACTGAAATCGTAGTTGATTCTTTTTCCAAGAGATCCTAAAATAACAATTTCTGTTCTTTCTAATTTTTCCTTATTTGTTCTCTTTTTTCTCTAAATCGATTCAAAACTACATGGATATGTATATATGTATCAAACTTCATAGGATCTTAAACATGATCCACTGATACCATTATTAATGTCTAGAAAATAATTAAATAACTGTAAAATGTAGAAATCAAGTCAACAACTGAGTTTTATGCGTTTTTAATGAAAGAGAAAGCATAATCTTTTCATCATCATTATTATACCATTAAGCCAAATCCCTTCCTTGGTAAAGGTAACTCGTTCGATTCTAGCATCGTTAAACTACCGGGGATCAAGGGATTTATATGGTAAGGGTAAGTAAGGGATGCTTAGGAGAGAGGATAGGCCTTAGATCAATCTAGAAGTCGCGAGTTGATAATTCAAATGACACAGTCATCCCACAACACCACCCCGACACGGGTCGTTGATCAATCTCTCTAGCAGTCACCCCAGGTGAAGAGCTTCGCAAAGCCATTATACTAATCTACTAAGAAAATCTCTTCACGCGGATCGATTAGAATTCAAAATGTTTCGTTTCAGGCATCACAATTCTTCTTATAAACAATTGTCCTCTATACAACCCTATTCTTACATGCATCTTTTGCTTCCCTTTTAATATTTTGAAAGTACAATCCCAAAAACAAATCTAAAATGTCACTCTCAGGGTGCCCCAGGACAAACAACGTAGACGTGGTAATATGATGGTCTCATTTATTTGTTTTTTTTTCAGATTTTTTCATGTTTTAAGTATTCTTATTTATACATTTTTTTGAAAAGAATAGCAATCAAATTTTACCACCTTCACTAAAAATTATATTTTTCTCCACGAATGCTCTTGAAAATCAAGATAAATTGAGTAAATTCAAAAATTTCGCAATGTCCAATCAAAGTACTTTCTCTTCCAATAATTCAATTTGAAAAATAGTAAAATTGAGTGATTTGTGTCCATCCTAAAAAATTTCGCAGATTCTAATAAAATTAGTTTTTCTTCCACCAATTCTCTTGAAAAATCGAGAAAAGTTGAGTAAATTATGTTCATCTCCAAAAATTTCGCAAAGTCCAATCAAAGTACTTTCTCCTGCTCTAATGTTCTTGAAAGGGAGAAAAATGGAGTGAATTGTGTGCATCCTCAATGAATTCGCAGATTCCAATAAAAGTATTTTTTCCTCCATCAATTCTCTTGAAAAATCGAGAAAAGTTGAGTAAATTATGTCCATCTTCAAAAATTTCAAAGATTCCAATAAAAGTACTTTTTCATCTAAAAGTCTTCTTGAAAAATTGAGTGAATTATGCCCATTTTCAAAATGTTTGCGAAGTCCAATAAAAGTACTTTTGTCTCCACTAATCCTCTTTAAAAAAATTGAGTAAATCGTGTCCATATTCAAAATGTTCGCAAAGTCCAGTAAAAGTACTTTCTCCTTCACAAATGTTCTTGAAAAATCGAAAAATTGAGTAAATTATACCCAACTTCAATTATTTCGCAAACACCAATAAAAGTACTTTTTCCTAATTCTCTTGAAACATCGAAATAAATTGAGTAAATTATGTCCATCTTTAAGAATATCGCAAAGTCCAATCAAAGTACCTGAGTTCGACCATGGGTAGTTTTGAATCGAGTTACAATAAAAGAAAAGTACATTTCCAAAAATCAGTGTCATTGACTTATTAGAAATAATTATTTAAAAAAGAAGAAAAAGACGTAAAATCATTGATGCAAGATTTTGTTGCATCTCGTTTAGTACAATAACAATTTTCAATGTGCCTTCATTTGTTTTCGTGTCTTATTTTTGTTGCAATTTAAAACTACACCCAAGCTGGCGTACTTTTAGGGATCAGCGTTTTGCAGTGAAGAGGAAGACATTACATTTGTAATAACAGCTGAAATCTCCAATCTCGGCGACGAAGGTAATAAAAAATATAAGAACCCCATAAGGACTCGAACCTTTTTTCTAAAGAAATAATAAGACTTACAAAGACCACGCTGACACTCAAGTTTACAATGTGGACGTTTACGATCAAAATCATCGGCGCGTAAAAGATTTTCTAAGGAGCTTCTAAGATTTCGGCCCAGCAGCTCCTATTTTACGAACAAGTCCAGAATCCTCCGGGTGTCGGAGAACTTTGATGGAAAGAGATAAAGGAAGTAGCTTGAAGGCTTTCAAGAATCTGAGGCCCATTTCAAGATTAACGAGATGCAGGCTCGGGGCAGAGCGCAACATTTTTGCATCTAATCCGACCTCTGAGCAAGAATTGCTCCTGCAATTGGATCTTGAATCTCTTCTGCTTCCTATTCGAGATCCTACTTCCACACGAGAATGAGGACATTATGTCATATTTCATGGTTCACGGTTTCGCTGACCGATTAAGAATTTTGCCGGCTCTAAAATTCTCGAAAGGGAAGACTAGGGTTGCCCTCATTTTCATTTTTCGATTTTTTTTGCGGCATCCCCCAAATTGGTTTTATTTGATGAAAAAAAATTCCTGTCAAGTTTCAGTCGCATCCGATAAGGGGAAATGACGTCTCCGGGCTTTTGAATATTTAAATAATCATTTATATGAACCACAAATCAATTTTATTTGATATGTTCTAAAATATTGCTTCACGCAACTGGATGTACTAAATTTAAACTTCGTATTGATTAATTCACCGCATTTACGATCCTATTTCAATCCAATCCTCTGAAACTTGAAAATAGATGGAAATAATGAACCACACAGTTAAACATCAATCGACATTTCATTTCCTCCATTTATCACGGGTTCTCCAATATTCTATAAGCATCCCTTCAGATTCTGCATATTTTAAAAATTTTAACGAATCCCCGCTACCAGGACTTATTAACTCCAATTAGTATCTTTCCTGGCGCTTTAATATGTTCTAAACTTGATACAACATTCAAATTTAACATTATTTTCGCAAATTGATTTGAATACTTTATGTTCCCACGATTCCACTGTGAGTTTTTTTAGATTCTTTTTATTATTTTTTTTATTCTCAAAATTAGATTTATGAGTGCAAGGATCATATAATGAAGCGATAATGACAAATGCTTTGAGCAAAAATGCGAGTCGGTTCCTATAATGCTATCATTGTGAGAGGTCTTTAGACCTGTGAACAGATAGTCTCCACTTGCACTATTATTCATCATCATTATCAACGTCATCTTTTACTTGCACCTCTTCCTCTTAACATTAATCTTTGTAAGTCGTAACTCTATGTTTGCATCTTGAAAAAACTAATACGGAACTTTTTACTCCCCTTGGACGTCATTATCATTGCGTCCCTATACCCACTTTTACAATCCACACCGTCATCAGTCTTTCTACCAATTCCTTCGTGATTTTTTCCTTGTACCTGCGGTCCAACCACTCGCCATTCACAGGGAATGACTTTTCTTGTACCTTAAAGTGCGATTTCTTGGGAGGATGTTATTGGTTTCGACAAAATTACTAGGTTCTGTAAACTCTTAATGGTCACTCAAAAGAGTGTCTATCCCAAAAATGATTATTTTGACCAAACAAATATCGACGGGGGATCAAAAATAGCCCACAATTGGTAACGTAGTTTATGAACGGCTACCTTCTGCGAATCATCTTTTGTAAGGGTTTGGTTCTTAATGTCAAATTTCAATGTTGTTCCAATCAATCAAGCCTCAAGTCAATCAATCCTGATATACAATTTTTTGTAAAAATCTACTTAGGAGTCTATAGTCTAGTAATAAACAATTATTTTGTTGGCTGGAAGTACACAAGAAAAAAGAGCATGGAACAGTTGAAAGATGGTGAGTCGCGCGAATCCCGGAAGGGACTAAAGATCAAGAGAATCGAACGAGAAAGGAGCGGCTGGCCGTTGAACGTCGCCGGAGGCTTTTAGCTCAGGTGTTCAACTGTTCGTAGCAAAGAAGCGCAAGGTGTCCCGGAAGTAGGAGCGCACTTCCGGTACCTCAAGATTCTTCGAGAAGAGTCGCGATATGGTAGTTAAGGAGCAAGGAGAAGTTAAAGTTCTTTTTGCTTTGCTTTCCAGTCTTGCGTCTCCTACTTACACTTACAGCCTTACAGGATTAGTAAGAAGCCTTGATCTGAGACTCGGAGCTCACCTACACGTGAATGTTTCATACTTATAGTATACCATGCTCTATAATGGCCGACTCTTTACACAGGAAGAGGAACAGGTTTCTCCATATTTTTCAGCTTGAGCTCTTATCTCTCGCCTTAATCTCGACGGCGAGGAGACGTCACCGATATACATTAGGGATGCTGTAAACTAGCATTTACAGGCGGATGTAGAACTTAGGTCTCAGAGCGATCCAGCTGATTAGCAAGGCTCAAGGTCATTTATCGAAAATCGATTTCATTTTATATGCTCTAAAATATTATTCTCATCAAAATATATGCCATATAACAGTTTTAGAGCTAGTCAAGAGGCACATTTTATTGTTGATAACTTTTTTCAGTACGGTTAATGGTTTTTGAAACAAAATCCAAAAAACTAACGCCACGAGTTCTTTGGATTTTTCCCGAAAACCGCTAGTTAGATATGTCATAAAATGTTGGTCTTATCGAAATATATGTCATACAAAAATTGTGTATCTAGACGGGGGGATATTTTTTTACTAAAAATAACTTTTTTCCGTACATTTAACGGTTTTCGAAAAAAAAAATAAAATAACGCCAGAATTGTTTGGATTTTCCCAGAAAACCGCTAGTTTGATATGTTCTAAAATATTGATCTCATCAAAATATGTATCATATAAAAGTTGTTGATCGAGTTGAGAAGCATATTTTATTACGAATAACTTTTTTCGGTGGGATTGTTTTCGAAAAAAATCCAAACAACTAACGATTCGAGTTTTTTTCATTTTTCTCGAAAACCGCTAGTTTGATATAATAGAAAATGTTGATCCTATCAAAATATATGTCATATAAAAGTTACAGATCTAGTCAAGGAGCATATTTTATTATTCATTACTTTTTCCGTACGACTGTCATTGAAAAAAATATTTAAAAAAACTAAAGCTACGAGTTAAAATTTTTTTTCATCTTGTGAAATTCTATTAAATCTTTTGAAATCTTTGGAAATCCTGCAAAATTCTTTGACATTCCTGGAAATTGTGGGAATCCGTAGAAATCCTTTAAAATAAAATTTAATTTATTCTCTAAATGTCTCATTAAATTCTTTGAAGACCCCTAAGATACCCCGAAATCATTTGAAATCATAGAAATTCATTAAATTAGGTGGAAATTATTCAGAATCGTTCAAATCGTTATAAATCTTTGAAATCCCTCAAAATCCTTGAAGATTCAATAAAATCCTTTGAATTTTGTAAAATTCCTTTAAAACACCTTGAAATCCCTTGAAATATTTGGTTTGAAATCGCTAGAAATCCCTTAAAATTTCATTCTATAGAATTTAGTTCTCCAGAAATCACTTGAAATCTTTGAAAATCCTGCAAAATCCTTTCACATTTTGTTAATTCCTATATATCTCTTGAAATTGTTGAAGTCCCATAAAATGAAATTTAATTTATTTCGTCAAGTTCTCTAGAAATTTGTTGAAATCCCTTAAATTCCATTGAAATCTTCGGCAACCGTAAAAATCCATGTCAATAAATAGAAATCATTTAAAATCCTTTGAACATAAATTAAATTAAACTTGTTCATTAGAGCCCCCCCCCCCCAAAAAAAACGTCCAAATCTCTGGAAACCTTTGAAATTCCCCGAAATACTTTAAAATCCCTTGAAACCTTAGGAATCGCTAGGAATCTCTTGAAATCTTTGGAAATCCTTCAAAATTCTTAGAAATCTCTTGAAATTTTTTAAATGTCTTGAAATTTGTTGGAATATTTTGGAATTACTTATAATATTTAATATCCTTTGAATTTTTTAAATTCTTCTATACCTCTTCAAAATTTTTGAAATCCCTTGTAATAAAACTTAATTTATCCCCTTAAGCTCTATGGAATTTCGTTGAAATCTCTTAAGGCCATGTAATACTTAGCCGATTCCTACCTTACCGATATTTTTTTGCAACAACCCATGTCCACACGAATTGAGATATCGCGTTAAAAATTTGGAAAATTATATAAAAGGCACTAAGGAACGTTAATGTGGTCTAAGATTTCTGGAAATTAAAAAAAAGTTTCCATAATTTTCCAAAATGGAATTTTTTTATAGTTTCAGAAATTCAGAACCATAAAAACGTTCCTTAGTGGTTTTTAATTAATTTCACAAATTTTAAATTCGATATCCTTATTCGTATGGACGTGAGTTGTTGCGAAAGTAATGTCGTTGAAGTAGGAAACGGATAAATATTACATGGCCTTAAGAGCAGTATAGCTATGCCAGTACAGGGACACTTACTGACCGAGCAAGGTTCTGTTCTAGGCTGAGATATCGACAGTCGGTATTACCATCAGTCGTAGTGCGAGTAGAAGTAGGAGGAAAAGATGGAGGAAGAGGAGGAGGAGGAGATACAGGAGGAGGAGATGGATAAAGAAGAGCATTATGATGAAGATTCATATGATGAAGAAGATTCATTCATAGATTACGCCAAACATATAATATACTAGTGAATACTATTGTAAATCTAGGTTAAGATTTTAGGCACATTAAAAGATTTTGATATTGAATGTGGACTTTTTTTGTAAAACTAAGTTAAGGTTATTGTTGTATAAATATCAATATTAAATTGATAAGTTTATGTGTATTTAATAATAATTTCTTCTCCTGTTAGTTTAAGTGAGTTTAAGTTATTTAAAAATTAGATATACGTTTACTTAATCAATAAGAGTTTAAATAATTATGAGTTGGGTTTAAATTGATTTCAGGTTAATTGTAGTATAACCTTTTGAAGCGGGAAATTCAAATTCATAAAGTCTAAGCGCAGGAAATTAGAATAACGTGGCAGGAGTGTGACACATGTCTGTGAAGCAGATACCTGACATATCGATATAATATCAATTCGTGGTAAATATATGCATAATCGACTTCTGATAATTTTACATTACTGACTGCTGATAAATCTGAATTACCAACTAGGGGTAAGACCGCCTGTTAAATAATCCTTTTGAATGTTCGGAGCTCACTTTCAGTGTACTTCGATGTACAACACAAATCGATCATAACTCCTTTGGTTCTGGCTTGGTTTTCATACTTTCCTATGAATGACCGAAGTTTGGTTGGACTGAAGTTATGAATGGACATTCTACCTCGCGATGATTTATCTACTTAATTAGTATATGATTTTATACTTATCGAATAAAATTCTCACATCAAGTTGCAGTTGAGTGTATACTTTCAACAATAAATAATACAAATAATAATGTAGCCTTGGATAGGATTGACACTTCTGTTGACGAAAGGCATACTCTCGGAAAAGTTTCAGGCGATGAATGGACACTGGCTGTTTGGAATGCTAGAGAGTTAAATGATCTTAAGGAAAAGGAATTGCGGGTTACAATGCGCGTAAGGAAGCTAGATAGTTTATGTGTACTGAAAACGTAGAAGAAGGGATGTGAGGGAAAAAAGATAGAGAATGATTTAAACTTTGGTCAGAAGTAGATAATGAGTCATGTCGTAGCCAAGGAGTCGGGCTAATTATGAATAAGAGAGCAAAACAGCTTGTCGAAAAGTATAAATGTGTATCTTCTAGATTTCTATGGGTTAAAATGAAAGTGGGAATCAGAATGCTATTTATTGGAGCATGCTACGCTCCAGTTAATGGTGACAGTAGAGATGTAAAAGATTCCTTTTGGGATTCGTTAAATGATATTTTAGGTACTTGCGATCCTGGCGAGAGAATAATTTCACTTCGAGATATGAATGGCTGGGTTGGTGTGCAACACGAAGGTACCGACAGGGTCTAGGTCAAAGGTGGATGAGAAGAAGAATTAACAACAAGCCGGAGCAGACGCGAGTTAGAATAGAGAATTTACAGAAACCAGAAGTACAATTGAAATATCGTGAAAAACTGAATAAATATTTAGGACATCATATAGAAGTCTGGAAGACTGAATTGGACAATAAAAATGTCGAGGGTGCATGTATAATACGACGGGACAGCATCTTCAAGAGTGCATCTGAAGTGTGCGGTCCTGCGGCAGTATGAAGAAAGACAGCAGATGCTTTGTAGAATGATGAAATCCGCGTGGCTGTCAACGAGAAAAAACAAGCGTGCTCGAGAATGTTGGATATTGAAGGTCCTAGCGATGAGGAAAGGACTAGATTGTATGCAGATTGTAGGTAGCGGAAGAACAATCGATATCGACGAAATTATATCCGTGATTAAGAAACTAATGAATGATAAGGCTGCTGGTGTGGATGGTATCACCGTTGAAATACTTAAGAGCGGTGGCGAATATTTGTTTGTGTGGCTCAGCGAATTTACGAATATGTGTGCTGTGAATGGTGAAGTTCCAAATAAATGGAGAAGGGCGATTATCGTCCCAATCTACAAGGGAAAGGGTGATAAAGGTGACTGCACTAATTATAGAGTGATTAGCCTACTAAGTACCGTGGGCAAAATATTTACCAAAATACTAATTGGAACGCTTATGGGAATAACTAAGAAAAGGATCTGGGAAGTCTGATGTGGATTTATGACAGGAAGATCATGTGCGGATCAGATATATATCAGATATAAGTAAAAATGTAATGAATCAAGCTAAAATTGAATATAATAATTCTGTGCTTGCAGTCACTGTGATGTATGGTAGCGAGATCTGCACATATCAAGAAAAGGAGAGGAGTAATGTGAACGCGGTTGGCATGCAGTTCCTGCGGATTATGTGGGGTAAAACGCTGATGGACGAAGTCAGTAATGAGTGGGTTCTCAAAGAATGTGGTGTACAAGAACATCTGCGACAAACGGCAAACAGTGGAAAATCAACTGTCTGATGGGGATACTTTGGCTAGCGCTAGCAATTTGCAGTCAACCACCTCAACAGGAATACCGTGGGAGAGCAACAACTGGAATACAACCATGATTGAAGAATTGATGCGTCTCTATAATGAAAGCAGGAAGTTTGAAACTAAACGCGAAAAGGGATACAATTTTGGGATAAAGTTCGCTGTGAAGCATTCCGATATACAGAGAGTTACAGTAAGAGATCTTATTACTAAGGTTAAGGACATCATAAATAATCTGTTTATCTCAGAAGACCGAGCAATGGAGAATAAACGATAGGTTGAGTCGGTAGGGGAAAACGTCGATAATGAACATCAGATAGAGGAAGCTGCACCACTAGATAAAGCAGCGACCGGTAAGGCAATAGAACCTCATCGTGCTATTGATGTTCCTGCCTAACCTGATGATGATCCAGTGCCACCACATCCTCCAAAAGGCAGATGGCCTGACTCAACCAGAGGCAGTAGCAGAAATTCAGCAACCAAGAAGGCGATTAGAATGGACATACGATATAAAGAGAGATGTTATGCGCCTTTATTTTGTGGCAGAGAATAGTGGGCAAAGTGTGAGGAGGGAACATCATCGTCTCTTCTTACTTGAGTACCCGCATCTAGCCACAATAATAAAGGAACAGAATTTAGCGGACTAAAAACGCTCAATTTCTATCAACAAATTGCTTTTAGCAGTTGAAATAGCTACCATCAAAATGGGAGTAGAACAACAGCCTCCTGTTGATGAAATCCCTATGGAAGGTGTGGATAATGAAGAGGTGATTAAAGCTGTAGGCATGGGTGCTAGGGATAATGAAGAATCAGTACATGGTTCGCTAGAACCACATGCGAACATTAACTTCCCCGTTGATGTAAACAGCGGAATCCCAGAAAAACTCAAGCACCTTGAAAGGAATTTTGGTGAAGCTCTACTAGAGTTCAGGATTGTAGAACCAACACAAAGGCATTCTCTGCCAATGATGTTCGTTACAAGGAATCTGCATGCGCTGATAGCGCACCTAAAAAACAAGGTTTTGCCAATGCATTTGAACGCAGAACTAACTGCGTTACAGGTGCAAACTCTTATGTATCTTACGGCTGTGGCAGTTGTTAGAACGTTAAGCCGTAGAATTAGGCCTACAAATGCAGTCTTTGCCTCAGGAGGGGAGCGAGATTCACCATGGAAAATCAGGTTAGATATGGATGTCAGCAAAGTAAGAAGTAAATTGGTTCGATTAACTCAATATGAGAAAGGAAAAAAAAACCAGAAATCTGACACCCCATGTTACTAAAATCATCCGCCCTCGGAACATCGAGACATTGGCACCAGCTCTATTGGATGAGATTGTCGATTTTCAACGGCAGAGACTTGATATTCTTACTGCTAGTCTGCGTTGGTACAATAAGAGTAGTGCAAAAAGGCAGAAAAATTGAACCTTTTAGGTAGATAAAGGGAGGTTCTATCGCGATCTAAGTAAAGAGCGAAATATCCAGCAAGATACCGAAGTACCGCAATTGGAAGACATAGTTAATTACTGGTCGGGTGTTTGAGGAAAAACAGAAGCAACATAGGAGCTGCGTGATTCCAACTAGAGAAAGAAATCGCAAGCAATAACCCTGTAATGGAGCCTACTTACATCACAGACTCAGACGTTTGAGCGGTTTTGTAAAGAACAAGTATTTGGCAAGCCCCAGGTCCAGACATGGTGCACAATTTCTAGTACAAGTACCTGAAGAGTGTGCATCCTGCGTTAGCAAGGTGTTTCCAGAAAATCATCGAAGAACTAGATATGATGGCAGTCTTTATGCTCAAAAGTACCACGTATATGTTGCATAAAAAACCAGACGCTCAAAATCCATCTACATTTTGACCGATAGCCTGTCTCCCAACGTTTTATAAGTGCATCACAGCTGTAATTGCATATAAGGTTTACTCTCATTGCGACGAGAGTAACATTCTAACAAAAGAATAAAAAGGATGTTGCAAAAACTCGCGGGGCAGTAATAATGTAGTCACCATAGGCGCTGTGGCCATGAGGCAAGCTAGAAATTATCGAAAAAACTTGCACATGGTTTATATTGACTAGCAGCAAGAGTGCCCCTCGGTACCACACGACTATTTGCTTGAAGTTTTAAAAGTTTACAAGATCTGCCCACGTATCATCGACTTCTTACGTCACGCGATGATGTTTTGGAAACAAGAATCAAGTATTTTGATCATGGGCAACCAAGGATAACTAGATTAATTCGCATTACGACCGGTATTTTTCAAGGAGACTCCTTTAGTGCATTATGGTTCTGTTTAGTGGTAAATCCATTGAGCGAAACACTAAATAGTATGTCTCATGGGTTCAGAGTACATGATAACGAGGATGGCCATCAACTTACCCATCTTCTGTACTTGGAAGACTTAAAACTGTACTTGGATGACTTAAAACTGTACTTTAGTTCAAACAAGAAACAACAGCAAGTGAACCATGTCATAAAGCAGTTTTCCAATGGCATCCACATGGAGTTTGGACTACATAAATGCAGAACAGTGCATGTGATCAGGGGAGAAATAGGGACCGCAGAATTAGAGAACGAGAACGAGGATCATATCGAGGCAATGGTTGAGGGTAAGTTATATAAATATTTGGGTATTCTTGAGTCTAAGGGTACTCAGCACACGATAGTTAAGAAAAGCCTAATGACTGCCGTCACTACAAGACTCAGGTTTGTTCTGAAGAGTTCCCGTAAGGCGGCCAGTAAAATCAGGGCTATTAAAACCTATGCCATTCCTATCTTGATGTCCTCTTTTTGGCTCGTCGAATGGTCGAACACCGAGCTTGGAAGGATAAGCAGAACTATCCTGAGCACCGAATGCACCACAGAAATTCGGCAGTTGAAAGGATAGTTTTTCCACGACATAAAGGGAGTCGAGGCGTTGTAGATGTCAAGAAACTGTGTATCACAAGTTACACAGCTGCGAGACTATTTTAACAGCAAGCGAGATGTTGCGCTTTACAACACCACTTGTGAAGCAGATCTCAATTACGCACAGACATAATGATGTAGCGGGCATTATACATCAACAAATTGCCGTAAAACTAGGGCTCTTAACAGATTGGATGGCATTCTATAGATACATTCCAATGCCCGTTTTAGAAAACGAAGACTATATCTTGTACTGGGATATTACTATCCAGAAGGATCATTATATCTGAACCAATCGACTCGACATTGCTTGTCCACTTAACCGGAACTTGCGGGCAACCTATTCAACCAAGATCCATGAGTGTATCAAGCTAAGGCACGAAGTAAAGACAATATGGAGGAATGTAGGACATGCATCTATTCATCCTATTGTGATATCGACGACAGACAATGTGCACGCAAGATGCACTAAAAAACTCGAACATCTAGGAGTCGATAGGGTACTGGCGGCAGCTTAAAAAGCGTTTTTATCAAACTTTTGTCGCATTGTAAGAAACTTCCTAGACCATCAGAAAATAGGCGACTGAAACCTTATGAAGTAACGGATGGTAGCTATAAAAAAAGCATCGCGTGCGCATGCGCATGCACACAAACCTTCTGGAAATTTCCTCAAAGTATACCACCATGCGCACGTGTACAAACCCAAAAGGATTCATTCTCACTCCTAAAAATTTGGTCGATAAGTTAGATAACTTTCATACCGAGGGAGGTTCTTTCCACGTTAGGAATCTTCATTACTGACTGTGAAATTTAATCTTGTACGTTGTATTACATTGTTAGTAGCAACAGATGTTATTGGTTGCCGATAATTAATTGCCACCTTCGTAAGGTGCTAATTAATGATATATTGTCAAGTTCGAGTGCAAAAAATTCAAATTGGAAAATTATAGGCGTGATAGATTTATTATTTTGTAAAGAAGTGGGATTCCTCCAGTGAAGGTCGGAAGTCAGTTAGGTCGACCTCTGATATATCGACTGAGGCTTGATCTATGCAAGGAATTTACATTACCGACTGATGGTAATACGGACTGATGGTTATGACTACTGTTGGTAATTCAGCATAAAACGGAAGCTTGCTCGGTCGTTAAGTGTTCCCGTACTGTCATAGCTACACTACTTTTAAAGCATTCCCAGTGGGCATAAAATTTGGGGACGTCTTTACGACATCGTTACGACATCGTTACGACATTTTTACGACATGGACATAGGATGTCGTAAAGTTGTCGTAAAGACGTCGCCAAATTTTGTGCTCAATGGGTTTAAACGAATTTCAATAGAACTTAAGGGAATCAACTAAATTTTATTTCAAGGGATTTCAACAATTTCAAGAGATATAAAGAAATTTTTAAAAATTTAAAGGGCTTTAAAGATTTTTAAGTAATTTAAAAAGATTCTAAAAAATTTCAAGACATTTAAAAAATTTCAATTGATTTCCAACGAATTCAAACGATTACTAGCGATTTCGAAGGTTTCAAGAGGCTCTAAGATATTTCAGGTAATTTCAATGATTTCCAGGGACTTGAATGGTTCTTTTTTCTAGAGAACCTTAATAAATAAGTTGAATATAGTTTATATTCAAGGGACTTTAAATGATTTCTACTTAGTTTAATGGATTTTTACGATTTCTAAAGATTTCAAGGGATTTTAAGAAATTTTAACGATTTTATAGAGTACTTTAGGGAATAAGTTGAATTTTGTTTCGAAGCATTCCGACGAATTTCAACAATTTCAAGGGATATGAAGGAATTAAAAAAATTTCAAAAGATTTCAAAGATTTTATGTTATTTTAAAAGATTCCAAACAAGTTTAGGGGATATCAAAATTTTCAAAGGAGGTCAAAGAATTTTCTAGGTTTACCAAAGACGTCAAGGAATTTGATAGAATTTGACAGGACTTAACGGATCTCGTTGGACATCCAAATATTTCAAAGATTTGAGGGGATTTCACTAATTTCAAGGGATTTCTAGAGAATTTAGGGAATAAATTTAATATATTTTATTTTCAAGGGATTCAAAATAATTTCAATAGATTTCTAACTATTTCAAGCGATTTTGAATATACCAAGGGAGTTCACAGATGTATGCTGTATAAAGTGTATTTGTGCAGAATTTCTGTTTTTGTGTTATTACTTCCATATGAGATTATGAGTGGTTCAAAATAAATCATTCCTTTGTAGTTTCTCTCCTTTTTACATCAATTCCTTCGATATTTTTGTGTTACTTTTCAGTCCCATATTATTCTTATTATACCATTGAAGCAAATCCCTTCCTGAGTAAGAGCAACTCGTTCGGTTCTAGCCTCGTTATACAATCGGAGATCAAAGAATTTATATGCCAAGGGTAGGTAAAAGATGTGTAGGAGAAGGCAAAGGCTTAAATCAATCTAGAAGTCGCGTGCTGCTCATTAAAACGACACACTTGTCCTGCAACACCGCACCGACACGGGTCGCTGATCAGCCTTTCTAGCAATCATCCCAAGTGAAGAGCTTTACAGAGCCATCGTACATCACGACTCACACATAAACACTCAAACTGACTGATAAACACACGGGAAATTCATATTCTTCACCCCAACCATATCCACTAAGCAAAGCTCTCCACGAGGGCCCATAAATATCCAAAATCTTTCGTTTCAGGCGTCACTCCGCTTCTCATGTATAAAAATTGTCCTCCATACATCCCTATCCTTGCATACATCTTTTGCTTCCGTCACAACCATACATCGTTTCATGCACGCTCTTGTGTTTCTGCGGCTCCTCATATTCCTTCCCTTCAGAGTCCTATTCACACATTTCAAACATTCTTTCTTCGGTCCACCTCTGGGTATGCTACCAATCACCTTACCTAAATATACTTGCTTCGTTAAACGTTCTTCATTCATTCTTTCAACATGACCAAACCATCTCAGCAAATTTCTTACACCCTTGTCAATCAATGTGTTAGTACCCTCGAGATTGAATTCTGCAGTTGAGCATAAACTTTGTTAACTAACTACAATAATCTAGGAATCGGGGCATAAAATGTTTCAAATTTCGGACTTCACACCTTTTGTTTGTCGACACCCTCCTTTACCCCCCCTGCAAGAAAAATTTTAAAAAACATTCTTTCAACTGCATCTATAACAGGCTTCACAGGCCAAAAAATGCTCTAAAAACAAGGGAAATAAGAAGATTTTTCACGAAAATAGAAGAATAAATTCTTTTAAATAAAATTAGTTATGATATTTTTTGCTGAAAATTGAACTATTGGGTTGAAAATGTTCGGATTTTCTCAAAAATTCTTTTTTTTTGGTTGAAAGATCATTTGTCTGCTTAAAAATTTTGATATTTTGTTAAAAAATTAATTTTTTTTGTTGAAAACTAATTTCTTTAACTGAAAATTATACTATTCCCCTTGAGGATGGAAATTATTCTTTTTTTGTTCAAAACTCAACTTTTTATTTGAAAATTCATGTATTTTATTAACAATTCATTTTTTTTTGGTTGAAGATTCATATCTTTGGTTGAAAATTTTGTAGAAAATTCGGCTTTTTGGTTTGAAAATTCAACAATTTGGTGGATTTTTTTTTTCTTGACTGAGAAATCTTTTTTGGTTGAAAATTGAACTAATATATTAAAAATTCATCTTGTTGGCTTGAAAGTTCATCTCTTTTGGTGGAAATATAATATTTCTTGGTGAAAAGTGCGACTGTTTGGTTGAAAATTAATATGTTTTAGTTGAGGATTCAACTAATTTTTTGAAAATTCGTCTTTCCTGGTTCAGTTCAACTACTAGTAATTAAAAATTAAAAACTCTTTCGGTTGAAATATCAATTATCACATTCTTTGTTGAGAATTAATCTGGAAATCCTACAAAATCCTTTCAAACGTTTTTATTTCCTTCATATCTCTTGATATTGTTGGGAACCTTTGAAATAAAGTTCAATTTATTCCCTTAAGTTCTATAGTAATTTGCTGAAATCCTTTCAAATCCCTTGAAATCTTTGGAAATCGTGGGAATCCCTTAAAATAAGCAGAAATCATCCAAAATCCCTTGACTATAAATTAAATTAAACAAAAAAATCTCATTATAGTTTTCTCAAAAATACGTTCATATCTCTAGAAATCTTTGAAATACCTTGAAATCTTTGGAATCTTTTGAAATAACTTAAAGTCTTTAAAATCCTCTGAATATGAGTTAAATTAAACTTATTTATTAAAGAACTCCTAAAGAATCCGTTTAAATGGCCAGAAATCTTAGAAATCCCTTGTAATCATTGGGGATTCAATAAAATTCTTTAAATCTTGAGAATTTCCTTCAAATATCTTAAAATCTCAAGAAACCTTTGGAATCAATAGAAATCCCTTGAAATTTTTGGAAAACCTACAAAATTATTTGAAATCCCTCAAATTTTTTGGAACTCTTTAAATCTATTAAAATAAGTATAAATCGCTTAAAATCCCTTGAATATGAATTAAATTAAACTTATTCATTAACGTTTCCAAAAAAAATCGTTCTTCTACTACAGATTATTATGCCATTGAGCCAAATCCCTTTCGGGATAAGCGTAACTCGTTCGGTTCTTATTTTGTTATACTACAGAGGATCAAGAAATTTGTATGGTAAGAGTAAGTAAGGGGCGTGTGGGAGAAGTGATAGATTTTAGATCAATCTAGAATTCGTGTGTTGTTCATTCAAACGACACACTTGTCCCACAGCACCGCTCCGATACGGGTCGCTGATCAATCACACGATCTCACATCACGATTCACACATAACATTCACACTGACTAATAAGCCCGTAGGAAGATCCATACTCTTTATCCCAACTACATCCACTAAGAAAAGCTCTCTACGAGGGCCTACGAGTACCTAAAACCTCTCGTTTCAGGCGTCACTCTTCTTCTTGTAAACAATTGTTCTCCATACATCTTTGCATACATCTTTTGCTTCCTGTACATCCAGACATCTTTCCATGCAAGCTCTTTTCTTTCTATGACTTCTTATATCGCTTCACTTTAGTCACATATATGCAATATTTTGCAATCCCGTGCAATCTTGCTATTTTGCTGTCTAGCGTCCACCAAAATTCCGAGTAATAAACCCCTCGTTAATTCTCAACTATGCGGAATTTGATTTTGAGGGTACCAGGAGATCGTCTGCGAAACACGTGGCGAGGAATCGTTCATTGCCTTCTTCTTCTTGTCCATAAGAGACCAGCCCCGTTTTCATCCGTGTTTACACCTGAAGCAATAAGAGCACCAAGAAACCGTACAATGGGCATTATTGTCCCGTTGAATCGTCGTGAATGGAGTGATTTTTTGCTCAGTCGGAATGCTGACGGCTTGCTCTTCTGATTCGCCGAAGGAGGGCTCGAAGAAGGGTCCCCTCCCCTATATTTTGAGACCCAACTCAAATAAAAGGCACCTTTCGCCTTTTCAGGAAATAAAAGAAAAACGGAAAGATCGTGGGCGGTTGCTTTTTATCACTTTTTTTATTTTTTCTCTCTCTAATCGCTTCGTGGAACCTCCCTTAGAAAAAAAAACTATATCGATTTTTTGTCCGTAGCGTGTGCCTAGAAATTCGAGAGTACTTAAATATAGAAACTTTTTTCTCGAGTAAGGATACATTTCTAGAGAAAGGTAAACGCAAAAAGAGATATATTAAAAAAAAATAATTTAATTAAATATTTGTAAGTGGTTTCAAGTTCGGGAATTTCCTCGGAGTTACACTTTTATGAGTTCGGAAAACGCCTCATTGTAAAAAAGTGGTTGACAATTACAAGTGCGACATAGTAACCAATCTTGTTCATTTCTGCATTCCTCATATTTCTGGAAGATCTTCCGCTTGGCACGCGTTAATTTTTATTCCCGGATTGAACCCGTTTCTCTTAGTTTCCAGTGATAACCTTTTTTTCTGCATTGTCATCTATGATGTTGTGGTTCTTTCTATAGTAACCATTTTTTGCTTTGTCAGCATCCTGAAAACCCCAAAGATTTTGTGATCCATGTAAAAGCACTTAAGGCTCGAAAAGAACCAAAAGGACCGCGGAATCTCCCTTCCTAATCATTCATTTTATCCCCTTTCTTTATCTTAAATTCAGATCATGGAACGAAATCTTCCACTTGGTTGAAATTTGAATCACGTCCCGTGAAGGAATGAAGATCGTCGGTCGACTGTCGGGAAATCCTAGACCCAGAGTGCGCAGGAATGCGAGTTCAGGATCTTCCTCTTTGGTATTCTAATACCGACCCTGAAAAAAGCTGCCTCTTTCAAAATTCCACGTCAAATTAATTTCAATCTGTCCGTCTTATGACCTATGTCGATGCGAGAAATCCGTTTACAGATTTCGTTTATAGATTTCAAGAATCCGGACACCGGAAGGGATTATACAGTTTAAATTTCTTGATTTTGTGTTCAGATTGGGTGTCAGGAACTTTAATGATGTTAGAAAAATTTTAACGAAAATAATTCATTAGATCCCAAAGTAAATAATTTGTTTTCTTGTCTTGGGGATATCCTTAAATTTGGTTACCTTTTTAAATACTTTATATGCTCTACTACATACTCAAGTGTCCGAAAGAATAGAAGGGTTTAGACCTTAGAGGTGTGATTATCAGCACGTGTGAGTTTTATTTAGCTTCTCAGGTGTTTTTACGACAAGAAAGGGTCGTTATAGTGAAAAAATTAAATAAAAAAAAAAGAGGAAATAAGAGAGCGTAATGATTTGGAGAGTATAGTGGCCCCCACGACCCTGTCCATCGATCCTGCAGTATGATACGGCCAGATTATTGTCCGGTTATCTGGCTTGTCTTACAGACAAAAAATGTTACCAATGGAAAATAAGAAAAAGGGGTTCAAATCTTCAATAAAACTCGAGCTGAGTGAAAGATCTTCCAAAAAGCCGCCAGGGCAAAAATGCAGAAACGAACAAGTTTGGTGTTATCAAGGCGCACAAGAAAGAAAAGTGGGGGAGAATGTGAATTTTTTGTAGGCATAAATATCGCGTCGTGGCGAGGATTAGTGCCTCGAAATCACCATAGTGGACGAGATCCTCTTGGTAGATAAACAGAGGATATGGCGAGTAGGGACAAGGTGGATGTCCGAGGAACAAGAAGGGAAGAAAAAACTGCCATCTTCTACATACGGAAAATTGGATGTTAAGTAATAGATATTAAAAATATGTATGTTAATACATAATATCTAGATATTATCGCAAATCTCTCATTTTTTGAAATATACGAGATATTACTAACCTGGCTAATACTAGATGATTCTAAGGTTATCATAATCTAAGATGTTTACATTTTATTTCCGATATATATTATATATCCGTGATTGAAAAACTAAAGAATGGTATGGCTGCTGGTGTGGATGGTTGCACCGCTGAATTGCTTAAAAACGGTGTCGGATATTTGTTTGTGTGGCTGAACAAATTTATAAATATGTGTGCTGTGAATGGTGACGTTCCAAATGATTAGAGAAAGGCGATTATCGTCTCACTCTATAAGGGAAAGGGTGATGGAGGTGACTGTACTAATTATAGAGCGATTAGCCTACTAAGTACCCTGGGCAGAATATTTATCAAAATTCTTATTGGGAAGGTCATGGGAATAACTGAGGAAAGGATCTGAGAAGTCCAATGTGGATTTATGCCCGGGAGATCATGTGCGGATCAGATATTTAGCTTGAGACAGATCACAGAAAAAGTTTAAACAAAAGAGTTTTCTATCTGGAAGAGGCTTTTGATAAGATGAACAGATCTAAACTTTGGGAAGTCCTGAAAGAGTGTGGAGTGAATGGTTGGCGTCTAAAAGCAATACAAGCAATGTATACTATTATTATACTTATATACTGTTACTATTATTATTATTATACTATATTATTACTGAAATGATTTTTGTCTTGTGTTTTTTGAACCTGTTTTGCGGGCTTATATTACAGTAAGTATGGATTTTCTATGTTCTATGACTACAAAATTCCAAGCAAAGAAAGTCTAACCTCTAAATGCAAAAACTTTGACATTCCAACAGGAATTTCTCAACATAAAATTATTTTCTTTACAGATTACTCGAATTCTTTTTGAATATGGATGTAAACAGATGTAAGCAGTTCACTAAAAAATTGGAAACTGACGACTCCACAATAAAAAAAAGTATGAGCACTTTGGGAGCATTGACGCTTTCCTAGCGGAAAGAAAGGAAAGGGTTGGTCAGACCGTTTCGGAAAGATTTCGGAGAGGTCAGAAGGAGTTCGAAAGGAGTGTTCCTTCCGAGCCTTTCCGACGCGTATCACATTTTTGCATAATTAAAAAATATTTTTTGAATATCTTAGATTCTGCCCTTTAAAATCTTGGATATTGCCAGCTAAAATCTCCTTTTAAATATTTACGGATGCTCCTGCTTCAATATCTAGATTTCTGGCCCATAGGTAAATCGCTAAGATATTACCCGGTAATATCTAGATATTCTGTTTTAATATCTATTTTTCTCCGTGTATAGAAACCAGTAATGCACTTCTTGGTAAGAAGGTTTTCATATTGAAGAATTACAGAATTTAAGATTGTATAGTAATCGAATTTTTTCGATTCGACCTCAGCTTGGACCGGAGTCGAAGAATTCGACTTCGACATATATCCAAACGTCGGTTCTGGATCGAATCGAATTATTTTGCACACGACTACTTACAAACGCTTTGGAATTCCGGTAGCACCTGCATTTTTACATATTAATTAACAATATTTATTACTTTTTTCATAAATGGGTAGATCGCATCAAAATTACCCAATAACAGTCAACAAGATATTCAAATATCTATTAAAATAAGAGGAATAGGGAAAACCAGAATCAAATCTTTTCGAAGGTCCATTAAGCTAGCACCCCCAAAATCGACGATTTTCTCCGTTCACTGATTTTGTAGGTACTGCCTTTTTCCATAGAATTGAAACTCCAAGAATTGTTTTGAAGTGTAAGGAGAAGAACCATAACTTTCCGCCAATTCGGATTTAGGGCAGGAACAAACAGTGTATTTTAAATGATATTTTTTTTCTATTAAAGAGAAAATTAATTATCTCAAGAGCAATTATTCTCAACTCAGATCTAAGTTGCGGCAGGGGTTACCAATTTTTTCGTAACAGTATCCTGGCATTCGCCTCCAGCCTCATCGACTCGAACTCGACGCTCGTGCTCGCGGCTCACCAGTCCTGACTTCTGACTCTTCCGGCATTGCGATCCCCCCCGAGGCCGCCTCGAGTAACGAACTCAATAATCGCTTCGCACTCGCGCGATGACCGAGCGATTCGCTCTGACCTCCGGCCATCCGTATTCTTCCGTCGCAAAACATCGTCCTCGTTACCGTCCACACGCCGGACGTGAGTCAATAGGAAAAAAGGTGAGCGGAGAATTTATCGTTTTCGAAAATTGACTTTAAAATCTCTGCGTGGAAGTAGACTCATTATATTGGAGTTAAAAGACCGATTGAATTATCGCGATGTGGGTTTTTATTTAGAAATTAAACTTCTATGTCGAGCAGCTGATAGTGTCTTAGAATTTTATCTCACAGATCGCTGCTGGATTAATCAGCTAATCTACTTTCAAGTTTCATTTTCAAGTAAATACCGACATAATTTCAATTAAAGTGAAGAGCTTCCAAAAATCATTAGACAGCTATGGTTTTCCTCCTCACATTTCAAAAACAATTTTTGTAGTCGATAGGGAAACCACACCAAGTCACCAAGTCGTCTTGAGGACTGGGTTCACAAAAGACGATAGTGGAATCTTGACAATTTAATTAAGCATTGATTATAAAACCTTACTGTTGTGTTATTTACAAGTATTTCATGCATTTTCATTGTAAAGCTATAAGCTGAAAAATTTGTTTTGATGTATCAAATTAAACGCGACAGCAATCAGCTGTTTCCTGTCTTTGTCTAGTAATTTTCTCGTTAGTAGGAATCTTCCTTATTTTCACGTATGATTTCGGCGACCACAGATATATATTTCGATTTTATTGGTTTTGCAGAATAGAACTAGAGGAAGTAATTTTCACCGAACCAAAGATTCAGTACGGCTTTCGTGATTTTCTTTGCCGTCAAGAGCTTCCATGCTGCGGCATTATGATCTCAGCGTCGCTTCCTTAATGCTCAATTTCATACTCACTTCTTCCTCGTTCGTATGTTCGTCAAGCCCACAACCTACTCCCGCCCTCGAGTATGCGAGTATGCGAAACATCACGAAGCCATATTTACATACATAACCTCTCTTATTTATGCAGCGAAGAATCTGATTTACGAGATGCTATAATAAGTAAATAAAGAAATTTCATATGCAACTGCATCCAAGTGTCCGCATTCCGTCAAAAAATTGCATTTTACCGCTAAAACTTTCTTTAAGGTTAGGAACCACTTCAAAACTTAAAAAAAAAAAGGGAAAAATGAATAACTTTCATTCATGCAATTGAGAAAAGCTTATTTTTAAAATAATCACTTCATTTAAATTGATAAACATTCAATAATGCACAATGAAAAGTTCGGTGAGGATAAAATGGTAGACATGATACACTTTAAATTTCGCGGGAAATCTAATTTTATTTAATTATTTCAAATAATTTCAATTTAATTTGATTTATGCACTACTTTTTAAAAAATGATGGTAGATTAAAAGATTCGGTTCTGTCGGTGATGTCAAGATGGCAAAAGTTCTTTAGATCTACTTTTCATTTATTTGAGTACACTGTCAAAAATAATCGTAATTTTACCATACGAAAATATGGTTTTTCCACAATTCTTCGAGAATTCCATATACTGTGTGGTAAAACTTCAAGTAAAATATGAAACGTTGATGTGTAGCTAAAGTACGCGCACCCGAGTGAAGCGCGCATGTGCTGTAACCATGATGATTGAAGGAGAACGAAGAGAGTAATGCATAACGTAATCATGGAGTCAAGCGTCTAATTCATAATATTTGCAGTACATTTTTGAAATATTTTGGATTTATACCAGTAAAATAGTGAGTTATTTTGAGTGTAATAAAATTCAGTGCAATTAGACTTTTTGACGAAAAGAAGAAGGAAGCAACAGGGGAAACAAAATTCTGGAAAGACGTGTTAAGTTAATTTTGCATATAACCCTGAAGTACGGAGCAACCATTAAGCGTTCCTGCAATATGAAAGTTACATTTGTGTAAATCCGGCAAGAAGATTTACACTAAAAAGTATTGAGAGTTTTCAATCCCTGAGAATGCCGTTCCTGCGTTTATTTTACGTCCATGATTGAGTAGCGAAAATAATAAAATGACAATCCCTTTCAGAGCCGATCGGAGCTGCCAAACGCAACTTCAAATAAATTAAAAATGCAATTTTCACGCAACGCATTAGAAGGCGCTCCAAAAGCATGAGTATTGCCAAATCTAATAGAATTCTGTACAACAATACATCACTTTGTCGTAAATACTCGCTTTATGAAAATTTTATCAATTACAAAAATATAAAATCATGAAAAAAAATTTTTAAAAATATATTTTTGGCCCCATCTGAAATATGCTAAAGAAAAAGGGATAAAATTGTTCTATTTCATGGATGCCTTGTGGCATCTAAAAGTATTCAGAAAAATATCCAAAATAATTCAATATTTGTCATGTTACCGTTGGATGCAGGAAATTTTCCAATACATTTCAATGCAAGCCTTCTTATCAGTTTAGAGCCCATCATTTCTTTCAAGTCCATAATATTTTTCTGCGTTCTATGAAATTTTATTTCTTTAAGGACATTCAACCCCTTGATACAACCTCAAACTAAAGTAGAAAAAATTAGTTTAGGTCGAAATGATTTGTCAAATAATAGTTACTTGACATCTGAAGGGTGGTAGTACGTGTCTAGATCACCAACATTTTCTCGAAAATGGGTATATTGCATAAAGTTATTATTAATGGTTAGTCTTTCTCACTTCAACTTCGTTGTATTTAGTCAACTTGGTCATTTTTTATTTATATACCTTTTTTTGAGTTACTCATAATTTGATCTATTGCAGGACAGTCTTTGTTTGATGAAAATGCCACGTGCCAGATTTTCGCTGAGGGAGATAAAATTTTGGCACCCAGGGGTGTTTTGGAAGGGATTTGTGCTCCTTATCGTTTTAAATATTTGGCTACAATTACGGAGAGAACAGCAGCAGAATTCAAGAGTTCTTTCAACGGTAAGTACATTCAACCTTTTTTGGAATCTGCAGGGTATTCTAAAAATCAGCCTCACGGGTGGTCACAAGGGACGAAAGAAGAAGAGGAACCATTATAGAGTCAATCCTCAAGTCCAAAATTTGATGGACCATAAAGAACAGGAAGCCGATTTCTTTGTTAATGAAACAAACGTTCTTCTTTAAGCTTTTACCTCTTATAAGATTATATTGCTTCGTATATATTATATTTTATTCTATACTTTACACATTATATTAAATACTACGCTTTTTTATCATATTGTTAAAGACTGGAAAGATAGCATATGTATATTGTATAGTTATGCCTTCTCATAATCAAGTATTTTACGATTTTAAAAATAATTTAATTATGATTTTCATTCACACAGACATGGGGAGAATACCAATTTAGTATAGGCAAAATACAACCAACTCATTGGAGAAATTTCATTTTTCCCATACCCAGGTATGGGAAAAGTGCCAACCTGGTAATTGGCATTTTTCTTATACCAAGCATGGGGAAAATACTAACCCGTATATGAAAAGTTCGATCTACATGGTATGGTATGGTATGCGCGGTGGCAAGAGTAGAATTTTTTTGTTGGTGTTAGATAAATAAATTTTTGTAAATAAATAAATAAAGGGAAGGAAAGAAATCAGGAGAAACCAGTTCAGTTTAGGATTATCAGGATCGAGCTCTGGGTGCTTATTCCAGGATGGATGTCTCCAGCGGTCGTGCGGATCGGTGTAGAATTTCGAAAGGCGAAACCTGTAATAACAGAGGCATCTGCTCTGTTTCTTCTTAGTCGACGATCGGCTCTCGTTTCGTTGCAAGTGCGCGAGAGAAAGAGAAAATCGAGTGTGAGAGTGTGTTGCACATAATGCATTGAATCCAGTCCAGTCTTCAGTAATTCAGTTCAGTCTTCGGTGGTAGACCAGAACCAGACTCTTCGCGATAGTGTCATCCATGATGGTCCAGTCGGTTCTCTTCACGGATTTGAGTTTCGCAGTTGCAGCTGCACTGAAGAATCCTGAACAAATAAAATCGTGCCAGGTCCTCGGTATCGAATTACTCATTCATATCGGTGAAGCCGATTACTTCAACGTCATCCTCGGAGAACAACTATGAAAGCGAGAGCACTTTTCTTATTGCACCTTATTCTGCTCTGATTTCGTCCTTTCATTTCAGTTTCAGCTCACATTTACTTATACTTCCATCCATCTATCGAGATTATGACATACGTGGAAGAGGATACCTATACCCAAATGGATTAAAAAATAGTCATGTTTAAGCCCAAAAATTGACTTTATTCGCATAAGGATACCCCGAAAAGCAATAGAAGAACCCTGTATGATGTGATCCCTGATCTCTTAAAATTTTTTGAAAGTAGATGAATTCCTCCCTTCGCCCCAATGAAAAATGAATTCCTGCATAAAAAAAAAGGAAACGTAAAAGTTAAAAAATTAAGATTTCACAGCATAACTCTCTTCTGTCACACCTTACAAGTTTATTTGAATGCAGCATGCGCGATGCGAACGAATGCGGTGGTTGTCGTCTTTAAGCCGTAAATTTGGTCGACGGTCGTCGAACTCGGGGGTCCAAAATAAACGGCCCAAGACTGCTACCAACTCGTTGATGTACCTCGAAACACACCCACACTCATTTATGCTTCCCTACTTTCTACAACTGTTTATCTATATTTTAATTAAATTTTTTTATAGATCCAATATAGATATCATTAGCAATCTGTCTCGCTAAATTTGAAACGCTCAGAGGCCCTAGAGTAGTATTTACCGATCCTGGAAAGTTCACTTGCCAGGATTCTTAATGTCAAGTGTCTGACACAACACTTGATTCGATTCAATTTCGCACTTTGCGCAAGAGGTTCTGTGAATGATGGGAGAGATTTAGATTTTTTTCCTGTTTCATAACTCATAACCATCTGATTTTCTTAGTTGGATTCGCAATTTCTATGATAATTTGGTAATTGTAAATTCATGTGAAACTTATACAACACTGTAAAAACTAGAGTTCTTTGTATATTGAGGACTATTTTTCAAGCATTCTTTTCTAATGCCCATATGCATACTGTTTTAATTTTCTAACTTCAGATTGATAAATGATACGCACCAGCAAACGAAAATTTCGCTTTCATTTCACTTTCACGTGAATTTTAAATTCACCGCACTTCAGTTTTTTGTCAAAATTCATAGTGGATGTCATTTTTGATGTTTTCAAATTCCTTATGAGGTTACAGTATTTGTTTATGTCCGCGAAACACCCGGCTGTTTACGGGAACTCGAAGAGGATAGAATTTACGAATAAAGCGAAATCTTTCTTGAATATCAACAAAGTGCAGTTTGAAGATAAAAACGTTTAATTCCGTTGGGCGGAATGTCGAAGAAGTTATAATATAAAGATTAATACTGTTTTGAATTTTTCATCATAATGTTCTGCTTTTTAAAATAAATAATGATCATTTTGGTGATGTTGTGCCTTCTTACTATTAAATTGAACAATTACACAGGCCGACAAGATTCCAGAACCAGAAACCAGAGTATACTGTAATTTTCCGAAGGTTTTTGGTGCGCTGAACAAGAATCTGGCCTCAGAATTGCTCCATCAAGTCACTTTTGCCTATATTTGAGGTTATGTAGCATGACGATTTTAACTTTTATTGCAAAATTACTGCCGGCATCTTAAAGTACAAGCCTTGCCCTTTTAAATGCGCTTAAGTGTGCTCAAAAATAATTTTTTTTCTTTGAGATATCCAATATTGGAAATATTGAAGTTTGGAATACACATGAATTTCTCAAGTTTTGTACACCTTCACGTTTAGTAAACTTCAATATTGGATA
>JAUMHM010000072.1:19786184-19796377 GCA_032362435.1 Melikaiella ostensackeni
ATATATCCATACAAAAATGCGTGAACATAAAACATAGCTCACTTTCGAGCTTATTGAAAAATGAAGAATTATTTAAATCACATTAGTTAGCTTATACACTATTGGTTTAAGTTCCTGAAAACGTTTTTCTTGTTGTCTATTTATATGATTTGTACCTAAACTACTTAAGATATATGTTCATAAAATATTAAGATCGGGCCAAATAATGCAGGAATTAAGTTTAGTGTCCTAACAGAGTTTCTGTGCTGACATACCTATCGTGTCAAGGAAGATGGGTTAAACATTGGACATGCATTTAATTCTCACGGCGATTTCTGGCCACTTCTCTATGAGTGCCGACTCGCTACTACTATGCAAATATTTGTAATCTATTTGTAGCTAAAACATTGAAGAAAGAAAAATACACAATAGAATAAACCTCACTCGTGAAAAATGAAGACCCGCAATGTTGCAGGAAAGAAAAACTTACAAGAGAATAACCCCATGGCTGTCTCAGCACCTTGAATTCATCTAAGTACTCAGATACCCGGTCAATTTGACGTCGGGTCCCCTTTTTCCTGGAAGGTGTCACTCTTAAGGAATGAATACGAACAGCAGAAGTTCGACTCCACCTTTCAATGGCCTCACTCATGGGCTCAAGACATCTTTTCAGCCAAGATAAGTCCCCGTCCTGTGTGCCTTGTGGATCTGGAAAGTTTGAAAAGCTGAAGACAAAACGTTAAGATAGCGCGTTACCGTATCACTAAAAGTAACATTGTTTCACCTTTATCTCGGGTGTTGTAACGCGTTCCGCGGAGCGGTTTCTTGAGTCGACCGAATAGGAAAAAGTCGCAGGGAGCAGAATCAGGTGAATTCGGTGGTTGTTGGATGGTATTCGTTTCGTTTTTAGCCAAATGCTCACGGATAACGATAGCATTGTGCGACGGTGCGTTATCCAATTTATCAAATAGTGGTGTTAATAGAATTAAAATGTCTTCTTGGTACTTATTAATATTGCCATAAGAATGTACATAGAATTAGAGCTATAGTAATTAAATTCACTTTTCAACATTCTTAATGTTACATATTGGATTAATTTCTAAATCTTGAATTTGAAGGGAAAAAAATTTTCAGAATACATTGCATTAAGTCTTTTTACAATTTCCCAACAGTGTTTTTACAAGTGTTCGGTTTAGACGAGGGATACTCGCTTGCCCACACGAAGGATCGAACTCATAAATTTCGTTTTTTATTACTTATAAATTCCGTTTTTTATTACTCTCAAATATGTTTCAAAAAATATGTCAGTATCTGCCTTTTCTCTGCATAGTTAGTACTCCACGTGCTTTCAAAGAGTGAACAACTCAAGTTTAGATTTTTGTTCTCCTCCTTATAAAATATAAAAAATAAATAAATAATTATTTACAAAGATTTTTATTAGATACTAAATTTAAAATATTTGAAAATAAAAGTTTTTTGTGTGTCTGCATCGAAAAGAATTTTTTGATAATTTTCATTTAAATGTGAAGTGGTGTTTAAAAGTGGTTGTGTTTTTATGAATAGATTAAAATTTCATGGATTTCCGAAGATAAGTTGGTATTTATTCAGAATTTTCGCCTATACTAAAATCAATTTCAATCAATGAATTAAGACAAGAAATTGCTATCGATTATACATTTTCTTATTTCAGCTAATAATGATTCTTGAATCGAATAATTTTTCATCCCTGTACCTGTTGTTTTTCTGTAAATTATCCCTGATGAGGAAGTCCAAGTTGGCTTCGAAACATGTTGGATCCCCAGTAGTATAAAATGGACGGAGAAAAGAAAGAGTGTGAGGATGGCTTTAGTTGACTTTCTTTTTTCTCCCTCTTTTTTCTTTCTGTTGTGTACACATATTGTCCACCTGTCTCTGATGAGCCGGAAAGTAAGGTAGTCTCAAAGTCTATTTTTGAATTGTGAACTTTTTGAGTGTTCTTTTTTTTTAGTACACAAAAAATTTTCATGAGAGAATAGATTTTATTTCGATCTTTAAGAAATTTTAAAAGAGAGACATTAAGCAAGGATTGGTTCCAATCTGCAGGATTGCCTATGAATAATTGAGATTTCTTTCAATTGAGGTTTTAATGATTAACTCAATTTACTAAAAGATATCTATTTTACTTAAGCATATTTAATAAAATTTTGATTACATTAGCAATTCTTAGAAATGTATTATTGGTTTGGATTATCACCTTTTTCTCTTTGAAAAATGGAATAATCTGAATAGATTGGTTCTAAATCAACCCATGAAGCTTCATCTCTTTGATTGAAAATTCAACTATTTTGCTGGAAGTTCATTTTTTTAAAGTTGAGAGTTAATTTTTTTAACTGAAAAAGCAACTATTCTATTTTTGGTAGAAAATTGATGTTTTAAATTAAAAATTGATCTTCTCTAGTTAACAGTTCATCTATTTGGTTGAAAATTCGTCTTTTATGATAGAAAGTTGATCTATTTGGTTAAAAATTAAACTATTTGAGGGGCGCCAGTGCATAAGGGCATAAGTGGCGAATTTCGCAAATTCGTTTTATTGGCTTAAAATAATTGTTTTGACCTAACTCATGTCCCTGTAGAAGATTATGGTCCAGTTCGATTTTGAAGTGGGTCAAAATTCATGTTTGATAATTTTGTTTTTAAGTAATTACTTGTTTTTGCCTTATCTTTTCACGATTAAATAGAGCTAAGTAATAACTCAAAAGTGATTTCTTGATTTTTTTGTAAATTGAAAAAATAAAAAACTTATACAATCTTGATTGTTGAAAATTCATCTTTCTGGTTGAGGATTCAACTATTTTATTAAAAATCTGTGTTTCTTAGTTGAATTCAACTGGTTGAAACTTATTAAGAATTAATCTATTTTGTTGGAAGTTTAATCATTTTGTTAAGAATTCAACTAGTCTCTCAAAGTTATATTTCTTGGTTGTAAATTCAACTGTTTTGTTGAAAATTCATCTCTTTTGCTTGAAAGCCCAACTATTTGGTTGTTAATGCAACTGTTTGGTTGAAAATTAATTTTTTTCTTTGTGAAAATTCGTCTTTTAGGTTTGAAAATTTATCTCTGTTGGTAGAAAATTATTGTTTTTTGGTTCAAAATTAATCTTTGATGTTAGAAAGGTCATCTTTCTTCGTTGAAAATTGATCTTCTTGGTTGAAAATGAACTTTTTTGTTGAAAATTCAACTGTCCACGAAAAAATTCATCTTTTTGGGTTAAAAGTTCAAATATTTGGTTGTTAATGCAACTGTTTGGATACAATTTTTTTTCCGTTGAAACATTTTCAAAAATTTCAACGCAATATTCACATTTTTTTAATTATAAAGCCGCCGAATATAAGCCATGTAATTGATCACATGATACTTTAGTACATGTCTTAAAGTTTTGATGAGAAAAGTGTGCAGGAAACTGACTTCCCGACTATAATTTTTTTAGCATCTTTCCCCTTTTGATGTCTTATTTGACCTGAATATGAGGTAATAGTGAGGAATGATTTGGAAAAAATCAGTTTAGAAATCGGCGTATCCGATCTTCCCATGCCAGGGCACCTGCAGTCTGCGCCCATCAAAATAGGGGACTTTTTCGTTTCTCGTTTCTCGTTGCTCCCCTTTACGTGTGTCACACTTCGCTCACGTGGCCCAGACACCACGGGGTTCCTATAATAATCGGGGCAGGTTTGTGAAAGCTCGTTGCGACGATATTTTTTTCATTGGACCCCATTGGAGGGGTATGGGATTCCTTGTTCCTGATTCCAACTGCCATGACTCGTCCCTTTCATCCCTTGAAAAAGATGCAGACACCTGACTACTATGATACAATTCAAGTTTTTTTTCTTTCTTCTATCTTTTTTTAAGTCGGGCGACAGAAATAAAAATGTCACTTCAAATCAGCTCTTCATGTATAAAACAATGATAAACTATGTTACCAATTTTGGGCTATTTTTGACCTCCAAAATGCCAATATGGTCGAAATATATTACATTTTAAACAAAATAGTTGAATTTTCAATAAAATGAGATTCATTTTCTACCACAAGAGTTGAATTTTCAACACAAAAAGAAGATTTTAAAAAAGAATAATTTTTAACCGAATAGCTGCATTAAGAACAAAATATATAGTTGAAATTTCAAGCTAAAAATACGAATTTTCATCAAAATAGTTGAACTTTTAACCAAATACTTAAATTTTCAAGTCAAAAGAACCACTTTTGTTATAAAACAGTTGAATTTTTGACCAAAAAAGATGACTTTAACAAAATAGTTGAATTTTTGATCTACAAATATAAACTTTCAATCAAGGAGATTAATTTTCCACCAAAAGACAAATTTTCAACCAAATACATCACTTTTCAACCAATTAGTTGAATTTTCAAGTAAAAAACATAAGTTTCCGGCAAAAAATGTAATACTTAAATTCTCAGTTAAAAAATTACTCTTCAAACAAAAAAAACCTAATTTTCAAAAAGTTGAGTTTAACGACAAAAATACGATTTTTTTAACAAAAAGGCGAATTATATACAAAATAGTTGAATTTCTTACCCCAAAATATGTTGTTAATTTTCAACCAAATAATTTAATTTTCTACTAAATAGTTGAATTTTCAAGCCAAAAAGACGAATTTTTTACAAAACAGTTGAGTGGTCAACAAAAACGAAAGTTGAATTTTGAAGTAAAATCATGAATCTTCAACCAAAAAAAAAAAATGAATTTCTTACAAAGTAGTTCAACTTTAAACCAAGTAGTTGATTTTTCTACCAAAAAAGATGAATTCTCAACGAAAAATGTGATAGTTTATATTTAAAACTGAAAGGTTTTTAATTTTGAATCAAAAACAGTGAAATTCAACCACAGAAAATAAATTTTCAAAAAATTGTTAAATCTTCAACCAGAACAGATTAATTATCAACCAAGCATTTGCATTTCTAGCTCAAAAATATGAAATTTCAACCAAGAAGATTAACTTTCTAACAGAAAAGTAAATTTTCAATGAAGTATACGATTTTTAACAAGAAGAGATCAATTTTTAATTAAAAATAAATATCAGTATTCAACAAAAAATGCAATAGTAACATTTTCAGTTCGAAAAATTAATTCTCAACAAAAAAAAAAGAAAAATTTTCAACAAATTAGTTCAATTTTCAACGAAATAGATGAAGTTCCAACTAAAATAAGGAATCTTTAACAGTAAACATGAATTTTCAATAAAAGAGGTCAACATTAAACCAAATAGTTGAATTTTCAACCGAAAAGATGATTTTTCAAGCAAGAAGATTAATTTTCTACCAAAAAAAGACGAATTATCAACATAATGCATGAATTCGCAACCAAACAGTTAAATTTTCAATTTAAAAGGATAAATTTTCAACCAAAAATGGAATAGTTGAATTCTCAATTTTAAAAAATTAATTTTGAACCAAAAATTAAACGAATTTTCCACACAATATTTAAATTTCCAACCAAAGAGATGAATTTTCAACCAAAAAATTAATTTTTAACAAAGTAGTTCAACTTTCAACCAAGCAGTTGAATTTTTGACAAAAAAAGACGACTTTTCAACAAAACAGTAGAATTTTCTTATTGGGTTCTATTAATTCAGTCTGAATTTAAGCAAACAAAAAACGAGAAAAAGGGTAAAAATGGAGGTTTTTCGAGTGTTGACAATATTAGTTGAAAAAATATTATTACCATTGATGATAAAATTTCTAATACATATATTACAAATTCCTATCATTTGTGGCTGTCTTGCCCATAAATCAGGTGCATCATCGAATTGAAATGAAAAGGAAAAGGAGCGACAGCGGCAGCTTTAGAAAGAATCATCATCGAGGGATCGATAATGACCGTAAGATCCAGTCGAGAGACGAAAACGAGATCTTTCCCTCCGATATATCACACTCCTGTCATAAATAATCCCTCGCATATGTGACGTTTTGTGGCGCGACGAGTGTCTCGAGGAACCGTTTCCCTTCCGTTATTATTAGGAATTAGGGGAGAGTTCAGAGTGGAATTCACTCCAGGGGCACCCCTAGCCTAGGCCTAGCCTGGTCGTGTGTCATACAATGAGCCGACCCGTGTTCGGTCCAAAACCAAATAAAACGAAATCCTCCGACCGCTTTCCCACGACTCCTCCTACGACCGTTACAGGTTTCTTTTCAATCGAATCGGTGCTAGCTCGCGCAACATTATATGTAAGCCGTAACAGCCCGGTTTCCGCAAGCTGTCTTGGAAAAAAAAAATTGAAGGCGAAAAAAATGAGAGGAAGAAAATACCCGGAATAAATACTTAATACATACTTGGTAACTGGGGAATCTACCCAGTAAGAAGGCTTGCATTAAAAGGTATTGGAAAATTTCCTGCATCCAATGGTAATGTCAAGAATAATGAATTCTTTTGAATCCCCTTTTTGTCCACGCGTTCGAATCTCTATAGCATTAAAGGTTATCTCTTAAATTGAATCTTTTTCTGTACACAGCGGCGACAATATTTTTCTGAATACTTTTGGATACCACAAAGCAACTGTGAAATAGAAAAATTTTAATACCCTTTAATTTAGCATATTTCGCTACATTTATTTACTGTTTTTTGAATAATAATGAGGTAAAAAGCTTTTTCAAACACAGTATTGGTCATCTTACATTGCTAAGATTAATTTCCACACAGATAGCTGTGGTGAAAAAAAAATTTGTTGAATTTTTTATCATGATTTTATATTTTTGTAATTGATAATATTTGAATAAATCGAATATTTTACGATAAATAGATGTATTGTTGTGTACAATCCCACTATATTAGATTTTGAAAATTTCATGTCCTTGGACAGCACTCTAATATGTGAAACGAAAATTGTGTTTTTAATTTATTTAAGGTTACGTTTGGTAGCTCCGATCGGCTTCGAAAGGGAATGGAATCTTAGTATTTTCACTGCCTAATGAGGATTAAAAAACGGAGGACAGAAAAAGCATTCTTAGAGATTGAAAATGTTTAATACCTTTTAATGCAAGCCTTCTTACCGGGTATGTCTACGGCAAGACGTTTTACTTTTTAAATATATCAAGAAGTAGTGTCATATTAAAGATTAGAATAGAAATTAATTTTAATTATGTTTCAAAATAATAATGACATGATCATTTAAAATGAATAAATACTAATGTCATTGTGACATTTGTATAAAGCATTATTGAAAGGTGCCACAGCAAAAGAGGTCATTCCACAAATTTTCGAAAAAGTTTTTTACATCTTAAAAAATCCGAAAAAATAAAAATAACAATTTACTCAAAGCATTTGTTTCAATCTTAATTTTTAGCACTTTTATTGAAAACTTGAAACATCAGAAGGGGTCAATCCGCAAACGTGGCCTGCCCCCTTATTAAATAACGCGCTTGCGCAGTGACGTTTAACAGTCGACATCAAGACTTAGAATTTTTCTGCGTTTTATTGCATGATTATTGCAATGTAATATTACAGTGTTTTTTTTCAATTGAAATGGAACTTCGAAGTGATTCAAAGGGAAACGTCAACTTGTGAAAAAAAGAAGACGAAATAATATGAATCCAGACCAATTTAGGTATCAGGGTAGCATGGGGCAAGATGGGCCTAGGGGGTAAGATGAGCCACTCAAATTTTTCATAGGCTATACTTTTTTTTGCAACTGTTTTTTTACTAATGTCAAAAAGAATGTTATCAAACTTCTTTTCAACAAAAATTTTCGCTTAATCTTGGACTAATTCGGAAAAACCGAGAATTGAAATTTCAAGACCTGTATTCTGCTATTTTGTGTTTTTTTAAAAATGCCAATAAGCACTCAAAATGACTATTTTATGTTTTCCGGTCGTTCTTTAGATAGCTCATTTATTAAACTTTAAATTTTTAACAGATTACTATATAATTCTGAAACAGAAATAGGTGAAATTTTAATTTTACTTGAAAGTGCCATATGGGGCGGAATGAGCCACCTCTTCCTATGCATTGACCTAACCTATTTGTGTAGCAATCCGCAGGTTAGGACGAAATTTTTCATTGTATTAAATTGTGCAATTTGCGAATTATGGTACTAATGGTGCAAACGTATAAAAAAAGAAACTTATCGACAAAAATATGAAGAAAAAAGCATGAGAGCTGCACTGTTAAATCTGTATTAGAAAATAATATGAGTTACTGGCAAGCAAAAGAAAAAAAACGGTTTTCCGGTATATTTCGCAAGTAACTTTGCTAAGAAACTCATGAAATGCTATAAAAATAAGGAAAACGTTGTTCTGGTGGACAAATAGGGCCCGTACATAAAACAACTGCTTAAAACTTTTATATATGAAATGTAGCATCATGTAGTAATTTGAATATATTGTAAAAAAATATATTAAATCGTTTTTCTATTGATTATTTATAGAGTCCGCTTTAGGGTAGAGGTTAGGATTAAGGATTGCATCATTTTAAGGTCTAATACTTTCAATTTTCCATATATTTTTTTGAAAAAGTATGTAAAGTATATTTTAGTTTTACAATACTCTTATTTCATACTTCTCTTACTTATAAATAATATATATGAAGTCATTTCATTAGGTGGCTTATCCCGCCCCAGATACGGGGCGTTATGAGTCGAGCGAACTACTTTTTCATTTTTCGTTTTTAATTCCGCATATACTTACTTATTTACTTTTATCTTGGCGAAAATATCGATAAAAATGTTTACAGAATATATATAACGACTTACTTTTAAGCAATGAATTTCTGATGGTTGCCTACATGCATATAGAATTTCTTAATACACGTTTGGCCTCCTTTCCTTTTATCTTTTAAATCAAGAATACAAAAAATATATTCTAAATGTCTTTTCTCAATATGAATTCTGAATATTTTTTAAAATTTTTTGTCATCGATGTCAAAACTTGAAACCATGTCCGACGTCCCTATTAAAAACTACAATGTCGTATACGATGTCTTTTACAATGTCGTTTACGATTTGTAGAAATTTGCTACTTACCAAAATTTAAATAAGGTGAATATTTAATTCCCTATGAAAATTTGGGAAAATAATTAGAACGAAATGACAACAGGGCCCTTTACAGGGCACTGTATGACTTTTTAAAAGTAAATTTGATTTTATTCAACTCAAAGCAAGGATAAAATCAAAGCGGAGGAAGATAAAAAAATGTAAAATGACTTTGAAGGAAATAAGAAATTATTTTGGAAATGGGTTTAGGAGATTAGGAAAGGAAGTTCTAACACTGAAGTAGTCAAAATCAAGAATGCTGATGGTGAAATGGTATGGAATTCACACAAAGTGAAAGACTGTATGAGAGATTTTTTCAAGAGATTGTATGGAGGTCAAGCTATGGAGCATAACAACCTTGCCACCGAAGAGAATACGTTAGACAATCCCGTTTGAGGTAGCGGAAGAAGAATCAATATCGACGACATTATATCTGTGATTAAGAAACTAAAGAATGGTAAGGCTGCTGGTATGGATCGCATCACCGCTGATATGCTTAAGAGCGGTGGCGGATATTTGTTTGTGTGTCTGAGTGAATTTATGAATATGTGTGCTATGCATGGCGAAGTTCCAGATGATCGAAAAAATGCGATTATCGTCCCAATCTAAAAAGGAAACGGTGATAAGGGCAATTGCACTAATAATAGAGCGATTAGCCTACTCAGTACCGTGGGCAGAATATTTACCAAAATACTGATTGAGAAGGTCATGGGAATAACCAGACGTATGAACGAGGGTAGAAAGATTATTATCGGCAATATACAAGCTATTACTAGGAGTGAAAATATAACGATTAAAGCTGAAGTTGCAATATATAACTCTGTCCGTACACCCACAGTGCTATATGGTAGCAAAATCTGGACGTATCAACAAAATAATAGGAGCAAAGTGATCGTGGATGGAATGCAGTTCCTGCGGAATATGTGCGGTAAAACGCTAATGGACATATTCAGCAATGAGTAGGTCCTCAAAGAATGTAGTCTAGAAGAAACATGGTTTGACAAGAGTGAAAGAAATTTGCTGAGATGGTTTGATAATGTTGAGAGTCTGAGTGAAGATCGTTTAACGAATCAAGTATGTTTAGGTAGTGTGAGTGGTAGCGTACCCAGAGGTAGACCAAGGAAAGAATGGTTGGAATGTGTGAATGAGACCCTGAAGAGAAGGAATATTCGAAGTCGTAGAAATACAAGAACGTGCA
>JAUMHM010000072.1:19796477-19822921 GCA_032362435.1 Melikaiella ostensackeni
CTCTCTCTCTCTCTCTCTCTCTCTCTCTCTCTCTCTCTCTCTCTCTCTCTCTCTCTCTCTCTCTCTCTCTCTCTATTACTTCCTCTGCTCCATCTGGATCTATACCTTAATTTCTTTAACTTTAAATTTATCAAATTATCTTTATCTTTATATTTCAAACTTGACTTGCTCTCATCTTTTTTTTCCTCTTGATTAGTTCTCTTTTTTACACGCTGCTTGAATATGAAAAATGTAAATTTACTGTCAATTTCGCAATGCCTGAATAATCATGATAAAAATCCAGACGGAATTCGGATAGCGCCATTATAGTTCTGTCAAACACTTTATGATGTGCCATTGCAGTTGAGAATGAAGAAGTTATAGTAGCATTAGGACCATCGATAAAGGCATCAACACCACCAGCGCCATTTATTACTATAATTATCGGCATTGTCATTACCGACACGGTCACCGTCATTACCACGACGGAGGATCAATTAGTTTCTGCGAATGTTCTCTTCCTTTGCGCAATAAAGCATACATATGTGTGTAAAATACATGCATGTACAATAGTGCGTAAAATACGCCATTATTGCGCATATATGTGGAAATGAATATAGTTGTGAACGATGATTCCTTATTACTGACTTTTCCCACCATGCACATCATCCGGCGTTGAGTTACGGTTTTCACCTCTCTATATACTCTACTTAGTGGAATAGGTAACCTCCCAACTTTAGCGTTTCTAAATTATAGAAATTAAGCATCTTCGCGAGTCTCACCTTGTTTTCTGGAAGATAATCATCTGTAAATTTGCCGCCGAGATGATTATTTTCTTGATGATCGTAATCCAGAGATTACATAGGAAGGTAATAACCTGTCATTAGCAACTACATACGTCGTAAAGATCTCTTAACGAAGTAAAACCCAGTCTCGTGGCTACTTTAGATACATAAAATTATCTTCAGATTGCCCATTCATACAAATTTTATTAATTTTCACTCATTTAATATATCTCCTTATCTTTATGTCTAATAAACTTTCAAAGTTGCGCAGTTCGAAACTGAACATGTAATAAACATTGAAATATATATTTTTTTTTTTACTTGGAAAGATGGGCCAACCTTTTTCCTCATCACGCACTGGTCAATTTAGGGCAGTAAGAAGTAAGAATATCCATTCAAATGCATGATCATAACAAAAGAAAGTTCCTCGTCATTTCGTGATCGTTGAAAATTAACCTGAAATTATGTCTTCAAGACGAAAAAAAGAGAGAAATTACCTTTTGGAATTCTTATATAGCACTTTGAATATTTAAATCGACTTTTTCTTCGATTTCTGCTTACTCACAGACCACCGTTTTCATTTTTTAAAGGAATCAAGTATTGACATTATCAGCGCTGGCATTTCCGGGCACACGAAATTGAAATTATACCTGGTGCAGGAATTTATCTCCCGGTGGTCGAGGTACTAAACTACCAACACCTAATTATTTCGTGGATGCTGCCGGCTATCCGCAAACTTTCATTTTGAGCTCCTAAATTAAATTTTTTATTCTCAACAAATTATGGAATTATAAACGGATCTAATGATCTATTAACCGACTTTAATGATCTCAACGCTAAACTAGTAATCACCTACATAAAAAATGATATATCTATTTACTGTCTAAATCTTCATAATAACTGAATTTTTATTACTATTATTATTATTATTATACCATTAAGCCAAATCCTTTTCGGGGTAAGCGCAACTCGTGCGGTTCTAGCCTCGTTATACTACTGGGGATCAAGGAATTTATACAGTAAGGGTAAGTAAGGAATATGTAGGAGAATGGATAGGTCTTAGATCAGTCTAGAAGTCACGTCTTACTCATTCAAATGGCACACTCATCCCAAAACGCCGCTCCGACACGGGTCGCTGATCAGCCTTTCTAGCAATCAGCCCAAGTGAAGAGCTTTACACAGCCATCATACATCACGACTCACACATAAACACTCAAACCGACTGATAATCCCATAGGGAGACTCATACTTTTTACCCCAATCACATTCACTAAACAAAGCTCTTCAGGAGGACCCATGAGTATCCAAAATCTTTCGTTTCAGGCATCACTCTTCGTCTTATCAACAATTGTCCTCCATACAAACCTATCCTTGCATATATATTTTGCTTCCTTTACATCGATACACCTTTTCATGCAAGCTCTCGTGTTTCTATGACTCTTTATATCTCTTCGCTTTAGAGCCTCATTCACACATCCCAACTATTCTTTCATCGGTCTTGCTCTGGGTACGTTACCATTCACCTGACCTAAATGCACTTGCTTCGTTACTATAATTACACTATGATAACATCTGACAATTTGTTACCATAGTACCACTACTAGTACTAGTACCACTATCTGCGACGAGAGACTGACTTCACATTAACCACAATATCATAAATTAAGTAACCTAATGAATTTAAGGCAATTCTGAGAATACGTTTAATGAAATTTTAAGGATTAATTTTTTACTGTGAATTCTTTGTCAAATCAGAAGTAGTTGATACACCTACCTGTAGACTCCGACTCTCCTGATCACAGTACACTCAACTCTCGATTTAGTTTGAGTCTCGGGCATTGCGTCGATGACTGTGACACCGCTTCAAGAATTTCTACGATGTAAACAGTCAGGGGGAACTGCGTAACTCCGCTGAGCTCGCGTGCCTCTCTTTCGGCCCCTCGGACCTCCCAACCTACGAATGCAAGGCTGGCGGCAATCCTCTCTCTCAGCGTCTTCGACCCCTTACCCACGAGTGCGAGCTGGCAGACATTCTAGGAAGACAATAAAGCGAGGGCGAATAAATCGAGAGTTGAGTGTAATACAAGAATCTGACTTTTTAAAATGTGTTTCATTTTCACCTTAAATTACGTAATTCACAGGGCTGCCACACACTCACTCAAGTCATTTTTAGTCACTTTTTTTCTTCAAGTCACTTTTTAGTCACTTTTCAAGAAAAAGTCGCTATTGGTCACTTTTTTTAAAGGAAAAGGTCACTCAGGTCACATTTCTCCATCTCATTTTAGATTTTATCGAAAAGAAAAAAAAACCTTTGGGATCGTTCATATATTACATAACGCGTTTTTCGTTTGTTTATATTGTTGTGTCGTTTTTAATTTCACGGCAGCTTCATTCTTGTCTTTATTCAAACAAAAGAAACATGCGTTACGTAATATATGAACGATCCCTTTGTAACTTATGTGTGGAATCTATATATTAATCTACATTATGAGAATACTACTCAATATTACAACTTAAATTATTTTAACTGATGATTTTCTGGTTTTTCAGTTCCTGCTGTAAAGCGTCATTATAAATCTGAAGGTATTTTAATCTACAACAAAATCATCCAAGAATGTAACAGTCTTTTGTTTCTTTATATTGATACAGATTTTCGTATTAGTTGAATACCATTGCAGCAAAAACGATATCTTCAGATTTAGTGCGGTTGCGGCACAATTATACAAAAATGAGATTCAACTATAATAATACTCATTGTTTTTCAAACTCATTCATCACATAAATGTATTAAATTACTTTATTGTCATTTATAATAGATATTTGATTTTCAAAGTGCAAAGGTACAGAATTATCTCAACATTAATTATGTGCATTATAAAATAGAGAAAAACTCAAATTCTTTATTGTAAAATTGAATTGAATAAAGTCAGACGTATTCTACAGTCTTTAAACTTTTATGCAACATGTGCAAAAGTAATTTTATTGTGAAATAATGAACAAAAATTTTGTTTTAACAACAACTAAAACGTAACTATTTTTCAGCACATTCATAGCCTTATTAAAATCATTGTGTTTAGCTTTTTAAATTAAAACTTACCTCGTAAGGTTCATTTTTGGTCAGACTTTTCATATTTGCAGCCCTTTTTCCAACTTTTAATGCTAAAACATTAAAATTTTCGTTTAAAAATTCCACACTTTGGAGGTTTTGTTCATTTTCGTGGATGAATAACTGATAGGGAGAAAAATATAAAAAATCCGGGATTTACAGCATATGTAAATCAGGTCTTCATTTTATCCCCCTGAAAAGTTTGCTTAAATCCTGAGCCTTTCTATAACGAAAAATAAATTTTCAAAATAGCCCAAAAGATTGCTATTTTGAGGTTTGGTTAAACGAGGTAATGACTAATTGTAAGTTAAAGATGGCTAAATATTAAGAATTGAGTGTCGAATTTCATAACGAAAATTTTCGAATTTCAGCATAAAATGTTGAACAAAGGGCTACAACTATGAAAAATCTGACCAAAACTGAAGCCAACGAGCTAAGTTTTAATATAAAAAAAAACATAACGTTCTTAATAAGGCTATGAAAGTACTGAAAAACGGTTATGTTTTAGTTATTGCTAAAACACAATTTTCGTTCATTATTTCTTACTAAAGTTACTTTTTCGGTTTAAAGACTGTTGAATTCGATTTTGCATTGTATAATTTGAATTTTCTCTATTCGATAATACACATAAATGTGACATTTTTCTGTACCTTTGCATTCTGTGAATTTAATTTCTAAATAAAAATGAAGTAGTTTGTTAAATTAACGTGCTAAAAGTTTAGCTTGTAATAAAATTAGTAACACAATTTCTCTGAACTTTACTTACAAAATTAATTATAGCAACTGTAATCTTGGTATTCAACCCCGAATTCAGCAATGGATTTTCATCTAATTTTTTGTATGAACAGTATTAGTCACTTTTAGACATTTTTTGCGTTCCAAATTAGTCACTTTTAGTTACTTTTTAGCTTAAATTAGTCACTTTTTGGTTTTTGCACTTTTTTCGAGTACATTACTCTATGGCGGCCCTGAGAATACTCTATAGTATGAACATTCTATTTAATACTGAAATTTTAAATTATTTCAGTTTATGATTTTCCGGTTTTCTAGTTCCTATCTTAAAGCATTGTGGAATATAAATACGGCAGTTATGTATCAAAGATTTATTTAGCTCGTAATGAAATGAATAACAATTTGTTGTATTTGTAAAATTTATTCTGGAAATTGTGACCTTGGTATTCACCCCCCAAATTCAGCACTAGAATTTCGTCCAATCTTTTTAATGCAATACGATAAAATATATGTGTAACTGAATCGAAATTTTAGAGTAGATAAGTGTTTCCATGGACATTACAGGCCTCTTTTTGTGTGACCATAAGTCACTTTTAGTCACTTTTTTGCTCAAATTAGTAACTTTTGACACTTTTTTCAATTAGTCTGTGACAGCCCTGAATTCAATTAATTTCAAGCATAAGTTGCTCGTAAATACCGTGTCTCAATCTGGAATATGTAGTAATAAAATGAACAACTGATAGGTCAATTAACTTTACACTAATTTTCAGCCGTGCAATCTGAAATGCATTTGCGCTAGCAGAAAGGCGTGTGCGAATTGATACGCGAAAACTTCGGAAAAATGACGATTGACGTGTGGATCTCGGTATGTTGCTCATGTATATAATTTGGTCGTTTGTTAAACGTTTTTACTTGAATAAAACAAAAGAATTGTAATGTTTCAATTGTGGACATCCAGAAATTAGAAAAAGAATCCAGTGTTGCCTGTATAACTCGATGTGTTGGAATACATTCAAGGAGGTGAAGAAAAGTTCAAGTTTTTGTGGGAAATCGTTACCTTATTTTTATTCTTTTTCTCGTATTTTATTAGCAGGTCATGTTTTCAGCTCCCAAATTGTTGATTTAAGAGTTGACGGGATTTCAACAATGTTTCTGTCTTAAATTAACATAAAAATTTCATTTTACGTGCATAAAGCGGTCGACTGTCAACCATGCGAGTAACCTTGAAGTCACATTACAATCATTGGTTGAATTTCAACCGGCAATTGATCCTTTTGGTTACATCTGAAAGTCAACCGACATTTTTACTAAAAAGCAGATTCTTGTATTACTGTGATGCCATCGAGCCAAAAGCTCCAAAACAGGTTAATCTTTAAGGATAACTACTATAGGTCGTAATAATATACCTACTAACTACTTATTTACCTACTTTACTGGTGTAAAATGTAAACACGAAACGGAACTCGGGGTCTTTCTTCTTTCATAAGAAGCCCACTCTTCTCACCAGGTAGATTATACCTGGTCGTATGTCGCGTCGGTGAGATCGTAACAGGAAGAGGGAAGATGGAAAGAAAAGAAAAGAGCCACAGAGTCTCGTAGACACAGAGAGTATAAATGTAGGCTAGAAGGACCCCATAATAATATAAGTATAATAAGAAGTTAGAAGAGGCACGGCCTACGGGGATGAAAACCAAAAGTCCTAACATGGGATCTCCATTGTGTCCTAACTCCTAAACTTGCGCAAGAGAACTTTCCCACAGGACTCAGAGGACCTGCCGATTCGACTTGCGATGCGTTTTATATCCTGCTGAAGAACCGTCTTCTTCCACTTCCTTTGTCCTCCTCTAAGGTAGGCGTTTCTACCTCTTAGATTGATTTCTTTTTTTTCTTCTTCCTTTTCCTCGCTTTGCTATGATATCCTACCTATGATTTTTCATCCAAATTTATTGCTCGTGCTGAGCCTTTTTGAATTTAGAATCTCGTTTTTAAGCGAGGGACAATGCCAGTTTTATGGAAGACATATCGTATTTTTGAGTGGAGGTGTAATCGAGTTTTGTATGATTATGAAAGAAGAGGGATAAAAGAGATCCCAATATAGTCACATTTTCAAACAAAATATTAGACCTCTATACAAATACCTCATTAGAATACTTTTTATTCGAGTTGCTCAAGTGTTCAACGCTAAAAAGCGATTGAACAAAATTTATTTTTCGACTTTTCAAATGAAATTTTCAATGAAGGAAGAGAAAAGAACACTGTTATACAAAAGTAAACGTGTAAACAAAAGAAGTCTTCTGTATTACTGTGAAAAACTACTAGGAGGTAAATCAGATACTCACGGATCGTTGCCAAATGTTGTGAAATTTAAATCTTGGTCGTTTTAGTTGCTTTTGTTTAGAGATGAGAAATTAAAATACAGCTCAAATGTCCAATCGGCAACATGTCCCCAACTACAAATTCGCACACAAAAATTAAGAAATTAATGACAAAAGAATGTTGTGAATAATTTATGCTTATACGAATCATTTGTATTAAGTGGAAAAACCTAAAAATTATTAATAGAGATAAATATTTCAGTTCCAAAGATGCTTAATTATGCTTTAAAGTCTATCCCCGAAGTTTTGTTTCCACTCGACGACACTTATATTTTAGGATAGAACTTGAAAAAAATTACTTGAGCAAAAATAAAATAAATATAATTCATTTCATTTCTGTATCACTGACGAGTAGATTTTCAAGGCGAAATTCAATAATTTACATACCAATACTTTGACGAAATCGTTTGTCTTACCAGATAAATCGTAATTTTGAAAAAATTATTATTTTTAAAGTCGATTATTTTGGTCCACCATTTTGGATCCTACATATTGAATTTTTAATATCACATTTGAAATGGGCGACCCAAAAAACCCCTATAGGCATAATTTTACTAAAATTCCATAAAACGTCCAAATTGGCCCCTACTATTTTTAATCCGCCATCTTGAATTTTGATTTTTTTACATCACGTTTGAAATCAGAGATCCGTATGATCCCTATAGGCATAATTTTATGAAAAATCAATCAAACACCCAAACTCACGTGCGCCATTTTGGATTCTACATATTGAATTTTGATTTTTTGAACATCACATTTGAAATCAGTGACCAGTGAAACTCCTATTGACATAACTTTTTTTTCAATAAAAATTTCAAGTTGGCGTCCGCCATTATGAAATCATTCATCATATTGAATTCTCATTTATGACATTATCCATCAATTGAGTTTTGAATTTTTAACATCATATTGGAAATCAGTGACCGGAAAATCCCATATAGACACAATTTTACAAAATCTCAATGCAACGTTCAGGTTGGCATCCGCCATTTTGGATCCTACATATTGAAATTTGAACTTTTAATATCAAGTTTGAAATCAGTGACCCGTAAAGCCCCTAAAGATACAATTTTTTTTTAAATCAATAAAAATTACAAGTTCGCGTCCGCCATTGTGAAATCATTCATCATATTGAATTTTCATTTATGAATTATGACATTATGCATCATATTGAGTTTTAAATTTTTAACATCATGCTGGAAATCATTGACCGGAAAAACCATATACAGACAATTTTACAAAAACTCCATAAAACGTTCAAGTTGGTCTCCACCATTTTGGATCCTGCATATTGAAATTTGAGTTTTTAACATCACGTTTGAAAGCAGTGACCCGTGAAACCCCTATAGACATATTTTTTTTTTAATCAATAAAAATTTCAAGTTGTTGTCCGCTATTGTGAAATCATTAATCCTATTGAATTCTCATTTGTGAATTATGGCATTATTCATCACATTGAGTTTTGAATTTTCAACATCATATTGGAAATCAGCGACCGAAAAAAACTATGTATAGACGCAATTTTACAAAAATTCCGTAAAATGTTCAAGTTGGCGTCCGTCACTTTGGATCCTACATATTCAAGTTTGGATTTTTTACATCACATTTGAAATCAGTGACCCGAAAAACCTCTATAGACAGAATTTTTTTAAAATTCCATAAAAAGTTCAAGTTGACGTCCGAAACTTCGAATCTGCCTTGGCATTGACCGAAAAAAGCCTTATAGGCACAACTGTACAAAAATTCCATGAAATTTTCAAGTTGACACCCGCCATTTTCGATCCGGCTTCTTGAATTTGATTTGGATTTGATTCTTGATTTTTTGAACATCACATTTGAAATAAGTGACCCGTAGTCCTGTAGAACCCCTATAGAAATATGTATATTTTTTTCAAATCAATAAAAATTTCAAGTTGACGTCCGCCATTATGAAATCATTCATCATATAGATTTCTCAGGTTATTTTTCAGGTTTTTAGTACTTTATTTTCGGGAAGTAACCATCATTTCAGACACTCAACTTCGAATGGCTGTTACTCCCTCAAAATAAAGTAGTAAAAATTTGCAAATAATATCTGCATTTCTTTGATCCTTTCTGTGTACGATGATATGATTCAGAGTTAGAAATAGTCATCTGTTATTAAGATAATAACAGAAGAGTAGTGAGGTGTCATCACTGAAACTGTAGAACCTGCGAAGATATTTTTTTAAGCAAATTACACATTTTTAGCTTCTGGAAAGGGTGTATGTAAGGTATATACCTGTAGTTTCAACGAGCAGAAGCTTGTGCTAAAATGTTTAAAAAATTATTTTCTCTAAGGAAAAACCCAAAGTGTCTTTCTTACTACATACATCCTTTTAAGAAGTCAAAAATATGTAATTCAGTTTAATTTTCTTTAAAAATGATCTCCGTAGATTTTTCAGTTTCGGAGGTGACACCTCACAGCTATTTTGTTATCAATTTAATAACAAATGACTAAATCTGACGCTGAACTTTACCATTGTACACAGAACGGTTCAAAGTGCATGTATTTTTTCAAATTTTCAGTGCTTGAGGGAATAACCGACATTTCAAATGCTCAACTTTGGTTTGTTACTCTTTTTCTGCAAAAGATATTTGCATTTCCTTGATCCTTTATATGAATGATGGTAAAATTCAGAGTCAGAAATAGGCAGTTGGTATTAGGTTAATAACAAAAGAGTGTTGAGGTGTCATCTCCGAAACTGAAGAACCTACGGAAATCATTTTTGAAGAAAATTTCACATTTTTGGCATCTAAAAAATGTGTATGTAGTGTCAATGAGCAAAAAGTTGTGTTAGAGCGTTAAAAAAATGTTTTTCTCCTAGGAAAAATGCAAAAGGGCATCCCTACTACATACATCTTTTTCAGAAGCCGACAATGTGTAATTCAGTGTAATTTGCTTTAAAAACGATCTCCGTAGTTTTTTTAGTTTCCGAGGTGACACCTCACTACTATTTTGTTAATAACTTAATAAATATTGACTATTTCCGATTCTGCATTTTACCACTGTATAGACAAAACCTTCATCTTCAACATGTTCTTTGTCCCATATTTTTAGTGCTTGCTGATGCTGAGATTTTCACTATATGAAATGTCAGGCCGATAACCGATTTGCAGAATTCGCACCTCATCACTGCGCAGTCAATTTTTAAGGCGGTGCGGACGCGGAGCCTTAAGTCCCGTTCACACCCCTTACGTAACAATTCAAAGATCATCTCTCTCTCCCACCCTCGCTCTCTCTTCCTTTCTCTTCTCTTCCTCCTTTCTTTAGGATTTAAGGCTTGCATCTTCTCAGCGTCTTCTTTCCATCTCTTTTTATCTTACCCTCTTTTCCTCTGCTTCTTTTGCTTCAGTGCCGCCTCTTGCGCAATACCGATTACCGTTGGGTTACTTCACGAATATCCACGTGTTCAGCAATAATCAACCATGTGTGGGTGTTCGGTGCGACCTGCGATTATGCAAGTGTAGTTAGGCTTGGGTTAGTATATAACATAAGTTCATGTGCTGCGAACTAACTACAAATGGTGAGTACACGCCGTGCCTTAAGGCTTCCTCACACGTGATTTGAATACTCATTTTCATCATTTTTTAATTTATTTTAATTCACTCTTATGTCAAGAAGATAAGAAATGAACAAACAAATTCGGTTACTACTGTCCAAAATTAAGAAATTAGGCTTGACACCCTCTTAGAGCAGATGTCGCCACTCCTTTTGACGCCGCTCGCTTTCTAGCATTTTTTATTATTCATGGCGACCAGCTATTCGCTAAAATTTCGGGCATGCGCAGTTTTGGGGACAATGAAATTTTGGACAAACGAATACCTACCGCCATAAACGATACAGAATTATAGAAAACGTGCGCCCTATGGCGCCAAAAAGAGTCGTGGAATAAACCAGCATCACCAATTTTCACAAAATTAAATAATTTGATAAAAATTATAAGGGTTTATACGGAGAGATAATATTTGGATAAGGAAATTAAGTCTTTATTGGAAATGAAGTTACAAATGCTATGAAATCACCTTTATCTGACATTAGAGTGGAGATTCGCGGATTTCATAAGCGTCCCCGATACGGAAAAGTTCATCCGCTTTTACCGCGTGTTGAACTCGCGGTTGCGCAAAATATTCTAACGTCTCCTGGGGTACTACCATACCCCGGATAAAATATATTTTTTTAAATAGAGATCGAAACATTATTTTTTAAATAATTAAAGAACAAACAAAATCAAAAATGCCATCCGGTTGGGATTTTTATATTTTGCTTACAAAAACCCTCTTATTCAACAAAGATGATTCAAAGTAAAATATAATCACTCTCTTGCCTTAATCTCATTTGATCAAATTGAATCAATTAAAATTATCATGAAATTTAACCAGAATCAAGCTTCTTCGAAGTGATAAAATGTTAAGTACCTTCCAAAATCCGCCACCATTTCATGATTCATATTCTCTAATTATGAATCGAGCATTTAAAATTTAGAGCAAACTAAAATCTGGAGCAAGACTAGTCTGTCGAAATCAAAAATGAAAGTATTGTCAATTATGCGCTTCTTCAGCGAGAAGTGAACATAAATAAACTTTATGCCAATAATCGCAAACTCAACAAATTATTGAAAAAGTGACTGGTTCACCGTCTGTCAATTAGGAATCTGTCTCGGTAACTTTGCCTTGTTATACATTTCAAGATATTATTTTTATATTAAAGCGACAAGAGTTTATTGGCATTGGATTCGCGATGTTTATTTTAGTACGCCTATTCTGATGAATTTTGCAAAACAATATCAAAAACTTTAATGAAGGGAAAAGGATCTTCAATCTTCATATATAAGAATTATATTTCGATCAATGATATTTTGTTATTTACATTGATTTACTTATTGACTTATTATTATTTATTTATTTGAAGGGCCTCGAAGTATAAGGGCGTGAACGCCAAATTTTGGAAATGCGTTTTATTAGCTCATTCTAATTGTTTTCACCTAACTCATGACCAGCGGCGGATTTACGTTGAGTGCCGCCCTGGACAAAAAAAATTGCCGCCCCCATACTGAGGGAAAATATCATCCATCTTTAATATGAATTTGAAGATTATATTGATTGAGAAGTCATTACTGATTTTTATTAGTAGACTCAATAATACATTAGTACGAACAACTGAAAAGAAATAAACTCTTACAGAGTTTATTTCTCTCAGTGTATACAACACTTTCTCTAAACAAGTATTCTCTAACAGTATTCAGAACCACTCAATTTTCTCCGACCGTCACTCATTTTTATGCGGCAGAGGTGTGTGTTTCTATTAAAAATGAGAATATTCAATTGTTTTGAAATAACATTCAGTATTAACAGTATTTGTTAATTTACTCGAAGTTTTCCGAGCAATAAACAAATATGGGCGGATGTAGTTGATAAGTTGGTACACAGATGGCAGCAAGTTGATCAGCTCTTTCAGAAGGAAAATCGCGCACTTATTTAAATTCAGTTCAATTGATAGAATAGAATAAAATAGAAGAATAGAAATAGAATGGAATCAATTGATAGAATATTGAATATTGAAAGAAGGGCAATCAGAATGGTCATGCTAAATTTCACAAGATGTGGAAGTTTTAATGACCGTCCATGTTGTCCATGCCTAAATTCGCCGCTGATCATGACTCTGTAGAAGATTATGGTCCAGTTTGATTTAGAAGTGAGTCAAAATTCATACTTGGTAATTTAGATTTTAAAGTGACTACTTCTTTTCACCTGTTGTTTTCACGACTCAATGAAGCTAAGTAATAACTCAAAAGTACTTTCTTGTTTTTTTTTTTTAGGTCAAAAGATAACAAAGTTATGCAACTCTTTTTGTGTCAATATTTTCGTTTTTGGGGACGCGCCGTACATTTGACAAGGGTTTTTCTTGGAGGTGGCTGCTTCTTTCAGAATGTACCTTTCACGGTCTAATAGAACTAACTGATAGCTCAAAAGTACTTTTCCGTTAGGAAATTAGTTGAAGTAGACTGAATTTCATAAAAATCTAAAAAAAAATTAATTCTCTAGCTCTAATAGAAACCCAGGGTTATATTCCAAAACCTAACTGTTAGAGTTAGAGTCGAGATAAAAATTAGCCTATTAAAAGTTACCAATTCATTTGCAGATAAACAGGTAAACGAAAGTCTCTTACTTTATTGGTTGACAGAAATCAGCAGGGCTAAATGACTGTCAAAACATTAACTCTTTCCAAGCCTCCTACCAGACAAGGTTTAATTAGAGTAAAATTTTTGACGCATGTTTGATAGTTCTATAACCCCAATGAATTTTTTCAAGCAATCAAACAAGAGACTTTCTGAATAAAACTTTCTTTTATGGAACTAATATAGTCGTTAACTTTCTTGTGAAATTTCTTACTTCTGCTTCATTCGACGTGAAAAAATGTACTCAAAAGAATGAAAAATGAATGAAAATCAAGAAATTTCAAAAGAAACTCAACGTCAATATGAGTTCCATGAAACAAGGTTTTATTCAGGAGGCCATAACTGCAGTTCTATTAGAGCTGAGCATTGTATATGTTTTTTTTAGAATTTGAGGAAATTCAGTCTACTTTAACCGATCGAAAAATCGCAGCATCATCGTGGACCGATTGTAGTGCATCGTAGTGTATCGTAGTATACCGTAGTGTTATCGGACTTTATCGCAGTGTAATGTATCGTAATGTTATCGTAGTATATCGCAATGTATCGTAGTTTATCGCAGTTCGCAGTGTATTTTGGTGTAACGTAATGTATCATAGTGTAGTGTAATATATCGTAGTGTTGTCGTAGTGTTTCTTAGTGTTGTCATAGTGTGTCGCAGTGTATCGTAGTGTATTTTAGTGTATTGTAATGTATCGTAGTGTAGTGTATCGTAGTGTATCGTAATGTTATCGTAGTGCATTTTAGTGTATTTTAATGTATCGTAGTGTCTCGTAGTGTGTCGCAGCGTATCGTAGTGTTATCGGAGTGTATCGTAGTGTAGCTTAGTTTAGTGTAGTGTAGAGTAGGGTAGTTTTATCGTAGTGTAGTGTAGTGCAGTGTATCGTAGTATATTGTAATGAAGTGTAGTGGAGTGTAGTGTAGTGTATTTCTATTTTATTATTTAATTATTTATTGCTACCGAGCATAGCAGTTTCTGCTACCGTATCAAAAGTTGTTGCGATGTAAATAGGCTTATTTTAAACATTGTGCATGTATATAGGAAGCACGGAGCGGAGGTAAAAAAACAACAGGAGAATGATCGAAGAAATCTCAGCATCATCGTGGACCGATTCTCACGCCATGCCATCGGGGCATTGTAGGGCATGAAACAACTTCAGTGTACACATCAGTACACTCTCCAAAATAATCCGAACACGCACGAACAACTGTACATGAATACTACATATAACTACAAGTCTATCTGCTGTACTCGTCTGCAAACTGATTTTCAGACTACCTCCGCCCCTTTCTCCTCGTTCTTTAGTCTCCTCGTTTATTTTCAACGCATCCGGCGATTTTCCTCCCTTCTTTCGTTCCTGATCCTTATTCTTGTCCTCGAATTAAGCGTGATACACGAACCTTGTATACCATATGGGTTCCAGGTTCTACTTCACGAGATCAACTCATTATTCACTATTCAGTCTACGCGACAAACTACAATTTTTTTTATTTAATCAACAAAATTTAATTGCGTGCCTTTATTCTGTATATGTAACGTGACGTCACATAACGTAACGCAACGTAAATTAATGTAAAATATTGTACAATGTAGAATAATGTAAAAGTAAATTAAATTAAATTGAAATTTTAAAAATAAAGTAAAGTAAATTAACGTAACGTAACATAACATAAAATAAAATAGCATAAAATAACATAAAATAGCATAAAATAGCATAAAATATTATTAACTTGTTTTCGTAAATAAAAAGTACTAATCCCAATTTTTAAACTTACTTGCGATCCTGGGGAAAGAATGATTCTACTCGGAGATATGAATGGCTGGGTTGGTGTATTGACAAGGTACTTGGTCATTTCGGAGACTCAAAAATGAACGGTAACGGGGAGAAATGGATTAGATTATGCTTAGAAAAAGTCTTGTTTACTACAAATACTGGGTTCAGGCATAAAATGATACACATAATACTTGGTGCAGAGTCGAAAGCCACAGTATGATCGACTTTCTTGTAGCGCACGAGAGACTGAGGGGACTAGTAAGATATACAAGGGTTATGAAAGACTCTAAATTTGAAACGGATCACTACCTCATAGTTGAAATAGAGAATTTGCAGAAACCAGAAGTACAAGCAGTATATCGCCAAAAGCTGAATAAATATTTAGAACACAATAACGAAGACTGCAAGACGGGAATCGCCTTCCAGTCTTCACAACCGTCAGAAGACGGAAATCAAGATAGCATCTTCAAGAGTGCATCTGAAGTGTGCGGTACTGCGGCTGTAGGAAGAAAGACTGGATATGCTCGGTGAAATGATGAAATCTGCATGGCTCTTAACGAGAAAAAGCAAGCGTACTCGATAAAGCTGAATATTAAATGTCATCTCGGGACAGTGAAAGTACGTGGACTGGCGTTTGCAGATGATAAAATTGTTACAGCGGAATCAGCCGACGATTTGCAGAGAATGACAAGCAGACTGGTTACCAGCATGAAGAGTATGGATCTCAAGATTAACGCAAATAAAACAAAAAGTATCGTTTTTGACAGAAGGGGTGAGAAAACAGTATGTAACATTGCCTTAAACGAAGAAAGGATAGAACAAGTTGATGAGTTCGTGTATCTTGGAAGCTTATTTACTGCTGGTGGAAAAATTGATGCAGAGATATCCAGACGTATAAGCGAGGGTAGACAGAATTTTGGCAGTATAAAAGAGTGTACAAGTGTATTACTAGAAGTAAAAATGTTACGAATGAGGCTGAAATTGCAATATATAGCTCTGTGCTTGCAACCACAGTGTTGTGTGGTAGCGAGACGTGGACGTATCAAGAAAATGATAGGAGCAAAGTGAACGCAGTTGGAATGTAGTTCCTGCGGAATATGTGCGGTAAAACGCTAATGAATAAAACCAGTAACGAGTGGGTTCCCAAAGAATGTGGTGTAGAAAAAATATTGTTTGACAAGAGTGGAAAAAATTTGATGAGATGGTTTGGTCATGTTGAGAGAATGAGTGAAGAACGTTCAACAAATCAAGTATATTTAGGTAAGGTGAATGGTGGCGTATCCAAAGGTAGACCGAAGAAAAAATGATTGGAATGTGTGAATGAGAAACTGAAGAGAAAGGATGTATGGAGAGCAATTCTTTATAAGGAAAAGAGTGATGCTTGGAACGAAAGATTTTGGATACTAATACGAGATTTTTTTAGTGGTTTATTATGATGATTCCCGTTATTATGATGGCTTTGCGAAGCTCCTCGCCTGAGCTGATTGCTAGAGAGATTGATCAAGCGACTAGTGTCGGAGCGACGTTGTGAGATTAATCTAAAACCTCTTCCTTCTCCCTCTAAACATCCTGTACCCAAATTGACCATACAAATTCCTTAATCCCCAGTAGTAAAACGAGACCAGAACCGAACGAGTAACGCTTACCCCGAAAGCTTCTGTTTCGTGTGATGTTTCTTCATAATGAAAGATAATTTTCAAACACTTTTTATAATTTTCATAAATTTAAAACTTGGGAAAAATGTTCTGTTAAATTATTGAGAATGACATTTAGGTAAAGCCCATTTCGTTTTTCCTCCCATTTACTCAGAAAATGCGTTTTAAAAAATTTTCAAATCTTGAAAGTATAGCTAATAAAGACCACTCGCTTCTATAATTATCTCAGAAGTTGGCTTTATCTAGCTGTGATTTTCAGCGTCTCAATTGATGCTAGGGTTATTGAAGTTATTTAGATTAATTTTAGTTACTCTTTTAGAAATTTCACCATTGAAAATTTAATTAACTTACCAACGACTGTTCCATAGCTGAAGAAAAGTTGATGGAACTGAGTAGCGAAGGAAGTGAAAAGACACCCTAATGCAGTAACGAGACCACCCAGAACAGCTGTGAGTCTTGTACTTTTTCTTCTGCAAAAAGCGATCGTCACTGGTGACACCAGCAACGCCACTCCCGTTGACATTGCTCCTAACCATCCTGTGAACAAAATCAAAGGAACATTATTTACATATTTGATTTTACAATTCACAAGCTTAGTTAATTGTATTTGATATAGTGAGTTTAAATTTGGGATAAGTAACAAAAGTTAGGGACCGTCCACACCTTACCAATTTTGGGCTTTTTTGACCCCCTCCCCCCGTAGTTGAGTCCCCCCCAAAAAGTAATGTAGCCGTTGACTATACATGCATTTCAACTTTATTTTACGTTTTTTTCGTGTTTCTAGGGAGTTTAATTACTAACATTATTGTTGAATTTTCAACAAAAAAGTTGATTTTCTACCAAGAAAGATGCATTTGCAACCAAAAAGATGACTTTTCGACTAAAAAAGATGACTTTAACAAAATAGTTCAATTTTTCACAATATAGTTATATTTTTAACAAAATACTTGAATTTTCAGTCAGGAAGATTAATTTTCTACTAAAAGACGAATTTTCAACAAATCCATGAATTTTCAAATGAAAAAAGCGAGTTTTCAACCAAAAATGGAATATTTTAATTTGCAGTTTGAGAAATTATTTTTGAATAAAAAAACGAATTTTCAACTAGTAGAATTCTAAGAAAAAAATCGATATTTCAACAAAATAGTTCAATTCTCAAACAAATATATGAATTTTCAATAAAAGAGTTAAGTTTTCAAGCTAAAAGTAGAAGGTTTCAGAAAACAGTTGACTTCTAAACTAGAAAATATGAATTTTCAACAAGAAATTCAATTTTCAATCAAGAAAGATGAATCGTTAACTAAATTGTTAAATTTAGCCAAGAAAGATTAATAATTTTTAACCAAATAGTGGAATCCTCAACCAAAAAGATGAATTTTCGACTAACAAAAATTATTTTCTACCTAGAAAGACGAATTTTCAACAAAACAAATGAGTTTTGTACCAAATAGTTAAATTTTCAGATGGAAAAATTAATTTTTAACCAAATGAATAACGAATCTTCAAGAAAATGATTAAATTATCAACCCAAAAATATGATTCTTCGACAAAAAAGATAATTTTCTACCAAATAATTAAATTTTCTACCCACTGGTTGAATTCCCAACCAAACTGACGAATATTCAACCAAAAAATTATTAATAGTAGGCGGCAGGTGCCTAAAAAATAGGGTTTCGTAGCCTATTAAGGCTTTCTGCCCGGGGCTACGAAACCCTAAAAAAAATATTTTTTTTTTTTGCAAAATAGTTCAAACTGAAACCCAATAGTCGTTTCTCAGCCAAAAAAGATGAATTCGTAACGGAACATTGTTGGTTTTAACCAAATAGTTGAATTGTCAAACAAAAAAATGAATTTCCTACCAAGAAGATTAATGCTCTACCAAAAAGACGAATTTTCAACAAAATACATTAATTTTCAACAAACTTATTCAATTTTGAAACCAAAAAGATGAATTATCTACAAAGCAGTTGAATTTTTTAACCAAAAATATGATTTTTCAAGAAAAAAGGGAATTTTCTATCAAATAATGAAATTTTTAAATAAATAGATGAATTTTCAATTATAAAAAATCAATTTTTAACAAAAAATGGGATAGTTACATTTTCAGTTGACAAAATGGATTCTCAGTCAAGAAAAAACGAATTATCAATAAAATAGTTAAATTTTCAAGCAAAAAGAAGAAGTTTTAACAATGAAAGAGAACTTTTCAATTGAAAATGGAATAGTGAAATTTTCGACTAAAAAAAATAAATTTCCAACCAAAAGTGTAGTTGTGAGGCTCTTCCAAGAATTTCTTCGACGTCGGGGCCGTATGAACCATTTCCAGGAGAAATACATAATATTAATGAACTGTATTTTGCACAAATGTAGATTTTTGTCATTATAAAGGATTGAAATTTGTTAATAATGAAGACTAATTCATGAAAAGAGAATCTTCCGCGTGTATTGAAAAATGAATGCAAGATATGCACGTGAGTTTTCGAACATTTGAGCGAAAAAATGGAAAAAGGGGTAAGTTTCTTGAAAACAGGAGAAAAAAGAATAATTCTTGAGAAAAAGGAAAAGAGGGGAATAAGGAAAGAGTGCGCCTGAAATATGAAAGTGATTTTCAATCTCCTCAAGTTATTATTGAACTGCACCGTTGCAGGGTCACCTTTCGAAAAATTCGCAAATTTCTCGTTTTTTCGCTGAAATTCCAAATAAATTAATATAACCCAATAAAAAAACCAAATATTTTGGTTTAAAGCTAATTTCTTTCGGTTGCGATGTCTACTCTTATAATTTTGGTTCGGAATTCATCTCGTTTGGTTAAAAATTCTACTGTTTGGTTGAAAATTCAATTATTTTGTGAAATTCAAGTGTATGGTCAAAAATGTATATTTTTCAGTTGAGAATTCAATTATCTGTTTGAATGTTGAACTCTTTTGAAGAAAATTCATTTGTTTTTGTTGAAGATTCATCATTTTAGTTCAAACTTCATCTTCTTGGTTTAAAATTCAACTATTTCGTTAAAAGTTATTTTTTGGTTGAAGATTCATCTCTTTTCATGGGAATTTAACTATTGTCTTGAAAATTCATTTCATTTTTGGTTCAAAATTGATATTTTTTACTTAAAAATTCAACTATCTGGTTGAAAATTTGTCTTCTCAATGTGAAAATTTAACTATTTGGCTGATGATTTATGTATTTTGTTGAAAAATCGTATTTTTCGTTCAAATTCAAGTGTGTTTAATTTTTAATTAAAATCTGGTTCAGTTAAAATATTAACTATTACATGTTTCGTTGAGAATTCATCTTTTTCCGTTGAAAAATCAATAACTTGGTTTAGACTTGAACTGCTTCGTAGACAATTTCATTTTTTGTTCAAGAAGATAAATTTTCAAACTAAAATAGAACAGTTAAATTTTCAGTTTATAAAATTACTTTTCCACAAAAAAACGAACTTCCAAGAAAAGAGTTGAAGTTTCAAGCTAAAAAGTCGAATGTTCGAGGAAACATTTGACGAAGAAGATAAGTCTTCAACCAAAAATGCAATTTTTGAATTTTGAGTCTAAGAAACTAATTTTTCAGAAAAAAAAAGAATTTTCAACCAGTTGAACCAAAAAAGACGAGTTTTTAACAAAATAGTTGAATCCTCAACCAAATAAATGAATTTTCAACAAAAAAGATTGAGTTTCTACTCGAAAAGACGAATCTCTAACAAAAGACATGAATTTTCTACAAAAAAGTTAATTTGGAGCAACAAAAAAATGTCTACAAAGCAGTTCAACTTTAAACCAAGTTGTTGATTTCTTAGCCAAAAAGACGAATTTTCAACAAAGAAGATTAGGTTTCTACTAAGAAAATAAGAATTTTCAACAAAATACATGATTTTTCTACAAAAAAGTTAATTTACAAAAACAAAAAATTTTCCACAAAGCAGTTCAACTTTAAACCAAGTTGTTGATTTTTCAACCGAAAAAGATGAAATCTCAACGAAATATGTAATAGTTAATATTTCAATTAAACAAGATTTCAATTTAAAATTAAACATACTTGCATTCAAACTAAAAACACGAATTTTCAACAAACGACTTAAATCCTTAAACAAAACTGATTAATTTTCAAACAATCACTTGCATTTTTAACCAAAAACGATGAATTTTGAATTAAAGTCTTGTTTGGTTGAAATATTAACTATTACATGTTTCGCTGAGAATTCATCTTTTTTGGCTTAGAAATCAACAACTTGGTTTAAAGTTGAACTGCTTTGTAGGCTTTTTTTTATGTAAATTAAATTTTTTGTAGAAAATTCATGTATTTTGCCAGAAATTCATCTTTTTGAGTAGAAACTTGATCTTGTTTGTTGAAAATTCATCTATTTGGTTGAAGATTCAGCTATTCTGTTGAAAATTCGTTTCTTTAATTCAATTTAACTGGTTAAAAATTCGTTTTTTTGTGGAAAATTAATTTTTTAGATTCAAAATTTAAATATTGCATTTTTGGTTAAAGACTTATCTTCTTTGATTGAAAATCCAACTATGTGGTAAAGAAATCATCTTTCTTGATTGAAAATTAACTTTCTTAATGAAAATTCATCTATTCCGGCTTAAAAGTTAACTGTTTTCTAAAACATCAGAATTTCTAGCTTGGAAACTCAACTCTTTTTCGGAAATTCGTTTTTTTTTAATTGAAAAGTAATTTTATAAACTAAAAATGAAACTGTCTTATTTTTGTTTGAAAATTCATCTTCTTAAATTTAAATTAAAAAATTCACGTATTTTTTTTTGGATTCGTCTTTTGGTAGAAAATGAATTTTCTTGGTTGAAAATTCATTTTTTTTGGTTGAAAAGTCAACAATTTGGTTTGAAGTTGAACTGCTTTGTAGACATTTTTTGTTGTTGTAAATTAACTTTTTTGAAGAAAATTAATGTATTTTGTTGGAAATTCGTCTTTTTGGGTAGAAACTTAATCCTGTTCGTTGAAAATTCACTTATTTGGTTGAGGATTCAGCTATTCTGTTAAAAATTCGTCTCTCTTGGTTCAATGCAACTAGTTGAAAGTTCGTCTTTCTTTTCTGTGAAAAATTAATTTTTTAAACTCAATATTTAAAAATTGCATTTTTGGTTAAAGTCTTATCTCCTTTGATTGAAAATCCAACTATTTTGGTAAAAATACATCTTTCTTGATCAAAATTTAACTTTCTAGATAAAAAATTCATCTATTCAGGTTTAAAAGTCAACTATTTCTTAAAACATTTGTATTTTTAGCTTGAAAACTGAACTCTTTTGTTGGAAATTCGTTTTTTTTTGGAAACTAATGTTATAAGCTGAAAACTAACTGTTCCATTTTTGTTTGAAAATTTATCTTCCTTCATTAAAATTAAAAAATTCACGCATTTCTCTTTATATTCGTCTTTTGGCAGAAAATTAATCTTTTTCGTTCAAAATTCATCTTTTTGGTTGAAATTAACTTCTTTGTTGAAAATTCAACTGTCTTGGGAAAAATTCGCCTTTTTGGCTTGAAAATATAACTATTTGATTGTTGATGAAACTGTTTGATTAAAACTTTTTTTTTTTGATAAAAATTCGTCATTTTGGATCGGAAATTCATCTCTTTTAGTAGGAAATCTTTTTTGTTAACGTAGTTATGGACGGCTCCTTACATTTTTGGGGCCTCCAAAATAGCTTCATATGTTCTCTAAGGTATTTTTTATATAAAATTAATGTTGAATACGTTGTATCTATACTTTATAGTTGTATGACCTGCACTGAAATAATCTTGATTAACCTTCCCCTCTTTTTTGCTACTTTGGCAATTAGTGTCAAATTCTCATATCAGATTCACGCACAAAAAAGTTATTATCGCGGACCGCTTACACACGACTAGGGGTCCAATGTGTGAATGCATTTTAATATATATAGCATAATTCCTACTTACAAAATTAATTGACTCTCAAGTCCACAGAGAACTTATCAAAGATATAAAGAAATATTCCTTAGAAAAAGTAGTGATTAATCATCTATGATTTGAGAAGTCTAATTTCAGCGTGACTTTCAACACTTATTGCATGATATCTTTATAAAACGAAATTTCAAGATTCAAACTTTTTGCATCGTTTCTAAAGATAAATTATATACAACAGGTAGAATTTTAGATTCATTTTGAATTTGCGAATATTTCAAGACTCTAAAGCTTAAAAATAATAATAAGTAGTTAGGCGGATAAAAATATTTTATTGCCGTTCAGTATATCACCTTAATATATTTAGAGTCCAATATTGACCCTAACTTGTAGCAGGAAAATTATTATTTATTTACTTAAGCATAACATCCGGCATGATTCAAAAACAGATGGATTAAATCACTGGTGAGACACTAATAAATTTCAGTGATCCATGAATCGTTTGCAAACTTTCGTTTTTATCACCAAGTGTCTTATGGATTTATGAAGCTGATGGTGTAATTTTTTAGAATTTTTCCCTATGCCACGTGCTCAGCTGACACCCCTTTATCATTCCCTCGGAAATATTACGTTTTCTCTCAACGATTGCTTGCTGTTTAAACTCGACGATTCCAGTCAGTATTAATAAAAAAAATCATTTATCTAAATAGCTAAATATTATTCGAATTTTCTACGGCAAACATGTTTAAACATCTTCTTTAGGTTCTTCTAATTTTAGATTTGAAAAGATTTATTTCATTTTCAAAGTAATCTGCAGCATTTATCGTTAAAGAAAAACAAGATCAGAAGGAGAAATGCAATTTGTTTCTCCCCCATTTTTTTTAGGTTGACACGCTAGCTTCATTTATAGCACGCTCTTCCATGCGAGATTTATGCGATAATCAAAAGAAATTCTGCAGTGACGTGCCCAAGACAAAATAAGACACTTTTCAACCTTTTCTTGAAGAGTTGTCGGGTTCTGAGAGTCACGAAAGGAAAAAAGCACGTTTAACTTGACTTATAAATTCAAGAAGAAAACTCTTAAATTATCTCACCTTTCAGAAATCAGAATATCGTCCAAAAAGTTTTAAAATCGTTAATCTGTTATATTTTTATTTAGTATCAATTTATTATTGCTTCCTCATAGTGGAAGCTATATAAAGATGAAAATATTCGACCTTAGTTTTTTGTCATATCTCAACATAATTCTTTTTCTTCTTCATGCCATGTGAGCGTAACTTCAAAATTTTTTTGCACATTGTTTTTAAACCAACTTATGCTCACACGAAACACAGTAACGAGTTGAAAATTTGGGAAACTAAATAAAAAGCACTAAGGAACAATTGTATGGTCCTGGATTTGTATAATTATTAAAAAAGCAAAAAAAAAAATGGGAATAAACTTTTTTATAATTATAAAAGTTTAGGACCAGACAAACGTTCCTTAGTGCTTTTTATTTTGTTCCCGAAATTTTCAACTCGATATTGCGTTTCGTGTGGACGTAAGATGGTTTAAGAGAAATGTGAACAAAATTTTTTAAGGTTACGCTCACATGGCCTTAAAGATCGAAATGAGATCTTTTTTTTTTATGAAAATTTTTTGTGTTCTGAAAACACACCTTGTTTGCTCTATATAAACAGCATGAAATTGTCTACATTTGAATTTGTAAATTACACATTTTTGTCCAGTTTCTCATATTTGGGGCATTATTTCTGAAGAGTCCCAACTTTAAAAGTTATGTCTTCCGATTGCCCTAAAATTTTTAGAGCTTGTTTGCCTATACCATAGTATGATATTTTGGAAGGGTTTTTTTTTCATTCTATAAAATTCATTGTTTTCAATTTTTCAATTTTCATAAACCAATTACCATGTAAAATGATTATTTAAAACTTTCTACTCTTCGGGCACTTTTGATTCTTCTAAGTATTTTTAAACGAAAACTTGACTTCTTTTCGATTGAAATGTTGGTCGACATTATGGGACCGACAATAGTTATGCGGCTATGTGAAGATATCCGAGCAAAACCCTCCCTTGCGCGCTCATGCAGGTCGGTCAGTCCAGCCGACGCACCGACTGGCGCTGTTTCATTCAAATTCGATTTATTAAAAAAAAATTTTCATTGGTACTGAAACTTTCCAAAAATTAAGGTCAGCGGTTCTCAATGCATCGAAAATTTTTTCATTTAGTTATGAACAAATTAGGGAACAAAAGTGTTTTTTAAGAGAGCGTTCACTAATGACGTAAAGTTTTTTCGACCCTTTTTACCCCACGCCCCTTCGTAACGTTTTTTTCGAGGTTTTACTGTATATTTTTATCATAACCGTAACATGAATCAGACTCGTTCAAGGTTAACATAAAATCAACAGTAGTTTAAACTATTGAAATGAACAAATTATCACTACAAAGAATTCGTCCTGTCTCTCGATTAAACTTGGTCTCGTGTGTAGTTAAAAAACAAAAGACATCGACATATATAGACTTTCGTTTGTTTCTCAAATTGTACCAACAAACAAAAGGCATCCGCACAGACTGTCATTTATTTTTTAGTTTTGGCGTGACGTGGCATTTCGTTTTTGTTTCTTAGTAGTATATATTTGAAAATTGTTTATCCTTCTATTCTGTGATTTTTGTTTATTTAGTTTAGGTTATAAGTTCGTTTTTAATTGTCTTTTCAAATCGCTGCTTTCGAAGCAAAGTAAGATTCCTAAAGACCTTGCATGATCATTTCGCGCTGAACATGTCTATGAAGCAAAGTTTTCGCAGCATATGTGCAAATCTTTTCCGTGAGGAGAAACATGGAAAAAGAACACATTTAAGGCCTCCAACGGAAAATCAGCAGGTAGCGTTTTCTGATTCGCTGAAAGGCATTAAAATATGTGGTACTTTTAGAAAAGAATGTAGAAATCTCAATTTACAGCCACCAAGAGTTGTAGAAGAGCCTGGTATTAATGTAGACGAAGAGATTAGAGAGGACCCAGATTTTTGCTTCCCAATGAGAAATGATACAGAAGGATGGAATGATGAAAATCACTTAGCGGGTCTCGAAGTCCTGAATCAAATGAAAGAAAAATAAGAGCAGAAGGGCACTGCATATTCAGAAAAGATTCGTCTTCTCACTCTTGCGCCTGAGTCTTGGAGTCGCAAACAAATCATGCCAAAATTCGATGCATCTGAACGTGAAGCCAGAAGAGCCAAAGACTTAGTCGCCAAAAAAGGAGTTTTGACTTTTCAGGAAGCCAAGCGAGGAAAAAAATTGGCAGAAGAAACTAAAAATTTGGTAAAGAACTTCTACGAAGATGACGGGGATAGTTGACTGATGTCAGGTAAGAAAGATTTCATATATCTCAAAAAACTAGACGGTACTCGTGAGCAAATACGGAAGAGACTGATTCTGTGCAATCTTTCAGAATTATACGCCAGATTTTTAACCCAACACGAAAATGTGAAGATCGGATTTTCAAAATTCGCACAACTCAGACCAAAGCACTGTGTTTTAGCTGGAGCAAGTGGAACTCACAATGTTCGTGTCCGCATTTATCATGAAAACGTAAAGTTAATGTTAAATGCGATTGATATGAAACATTTAACTGGGGACTGACAAACAATTATCGGATTAACACGACTGCCTGGGAGATATCATGTGCAGTCAACCCGTTAATGCTTGTCATTCTAACGAATGCGAATCTTGTTCTGACATTCAAAATTTCAAAAAGTATCTGATTAATCTATTGGACGTGAATAGTTTCTACACAGTGACATATCAAGTTTGGCAGCAAACTGATAGAAGCACTTTAAAGACCGATGTAGCAGACACTGATGCCTTCGTGGAAGAAATCTGCACTAAACTTAAATACCTGAAGCCTCGAGCATTTTACGCGAAACAACAAGGTTTGTTTCTGAAGCACCTTAAAGTTATACTAA
>JAUMHM010000072.1:19874713-19899153 GCA_032362435.1 Melikaiella ostensackeni
AAATAGGCTCGTGAATTTGGGAATAAATAATTTCGTAAACTTGTTAAATTTATTTATTTATTTATTCATAAAGGACAAAAACTTGTGAATTTGAAAATCAATAATTTCGCAAAGTTGGTAAGTTTATTTATGTATAAAGGAAATGAATGCTTGTGAATTTGGAAATCAATAATTTTGCAAAGTTGGTAAATTTATTTATTCATTTATTCATAAAGGACAGAGACGTGGAAATCCATAAATAAATAATTTCACAAGGTTGATAAATTTCATTTATTTACCTATTCATAAAGAACAAAGACTTGTGTATTTATAGATAAATAATTTCGCAAGGTTGGTACATTTATTTAGGGACCGTCCGATTTCCCATGAATCTTGACCACCCCGCCCCCCCTTGCGACGCGGTTTGCCGATTTTTCCTGTAGTTTTTCACCATTGTTTAACACTAGGCTAACCCTCCTCCCCCCTCAGAGTGCTTTACGTAATACTTGAACGGTTCCTTATTTATGAAGGAAACTGAATTATGAAGTTAGCAATAAACAATTTGACTACTCTGGGAATTTATTTGTTTAGAAGAAATGGACTTGTAAATTTGGAAATAAATAATTTCGCGAATTGGGTAAATTTATTTATTCATTCATTCATAAAGAACAAAGACTTGTGTATTTATAAATAAATAATTTCACAAGGTTGGTAAACTTATTTATTTATAAAGGAAAGTGACTTGTGACGTTAGCAATAAATAATTGTCTAACTTAGTAAATTTGCGCATTTATAAATGACTTGTGAACTTAGTAAATAACTTTACAAATAGTATTTTACCTTTGTATTTCTTCAAAAAATAATCTCATGATGCATGTTTATAACGAAAATTATTAGTTTCTATTTATATATTCCGAAAATTAGTTTTGAGGAAAAAGATGAATTACCGACCGCTATTCTCTGGGTAGTCTGTAATTTTATCGTTTCAGTACAAAGAGTGGCCGCTATCGCCTTGTGAAGGCGCTGCTTGCTGGGATTCTCTTGCTTCTTCATCTGTCAAATTCCGTCACGTAGTTCTCAAAAATTTTGAAATTGTTTTCACTTTTTATTTCCCATTGAATCGCGAAATTCGCTTCATAATTGTGAAGTTTAGTTCAAGGAAGGATGTTATACGGAGCATTTTTTTTTTATTTAGTGTCGGTGTTGTGCAGTAATATATGACTGAAGTCAAGTGTGTTTGACACTCGCCATCTCTTTCTCGGGATTTGTCTGCTTGGCGTTGATTTCAACGTTTCAGAAAATGAATATTTTCTATTAAAATATTCATTTTCTCATAAGCAAAGCGCTGTATTTCACGTTATATGGATTCCAGGATTTTATCAGACCCCGAGTACTACGTGAGTTTTGTCTATTTATCTTACAATCTACTTCCGAAAATAAATGTAGGTCAGGGCCGTGCTCACAATTGGAGGCAACCAATTCTAAGTCCCTTTCAACCAACGTCCTTAAGCAAAATGAGACTGAACAAAATTCAGGGCAAATTCAATAGAATTCAAGTAAATTGAATGAAAGTGAAAAAAAACAATGAATTAAATGAAATTCGAGCGAAATTCATAAAAATTCGAATGAATTGAAAACAATTTAAAAATATTTTTAAAACTCATTGAATTCATAAAGTTTAAGTTAATTTAGAAAACTTCCGGAGAATTCAAGAAAATTCGATTAAATTCATACGAATTCCAAATGGATTAAAAACAATTCAAGTGAATGCAAACAAATTTTTTAAATCCAAAAAATTCCATTGAATTCACATAAATGGGAATGAATAGAAATCTGATAAAATTCACAAGAATCCAAACTGAATTCAAGAGTCTTCAGGGTGAATTAAGAAACTGAAAATCTAAAAATGATCCATTGAATTCAGTGGATTTCAAGGGAATTCAACAGAATCCAAAGGAATTTAAAAAAATTCAAGAAAATTCAGAAATAGGAATAGACCTAAATTCAATAGTGGTTAAACCTCAGGTTCAGGACTTTTGACAGCATTTTGAGGATTCTGCCCAACTGTGTAATAGTCGAAAAATGAAGTTTTTAATTTAGGGTTTTGAATCATTTGGTTCGGTGCACAGATAGTTGGAGAAAAATTCAATCATTTTTTTAGAATGCTCGCCTGACAGCTTTGACCCACCATTTTTGTTATTGAAATTCTGACTTCAGATTTAGATCAACGACCTCGAAAATCATAGTATACGAAGTATTGTAAAAATCAAAGAACACCTTCATATTTTGGTATAAACGCTGAAAGTGATGAAATATTATTTAAGATCAGGAATATTGAGACTGAGAATGTAGCTAATAATATTTTGTTTATTGATACATACATTCTTTTTTGTGAAATGAGGGTTCTGTTGAGTTTTACTAAGAAAATGTAGTCTTCATTAAAGAAGTAAAAGAGTTGTAGAGGAAACCAGTAAGAGGTGGATACCAGTACGCACTCAATAATGGGAAAAATTGACTAGATTTTAAAGCAAAAGTTCTGTAGTATTTTTTTTTTGAGTAAAAAAACTAAAAAGTTTTATAATTAGCCTTTTCACCACTCACTTGCTATTTTTTAATTGAAAATTTGAAAAATCTGTTTTTAATAAGGCGATGAAAATTTTGTGCGCTGACGGATTATCATTTTTCAAGGAATTAAATTGCTTTCACTGGTTTCTTTGATCCGTTAAACTCTTGGCGTCAAAATTGTCTCATGATTAGTTCTCTTAATTTTCATCGATAATATATTTTACATGTTTTTATGAGAAGTGTCATTCGGTACGAGATGAATAACTTGTTGACAGATTAGACTTGGGTATCAAAGTAATTTTTTTGCTTTTAGGTTGCGAGCACAAACAAGTAAGTGCTACCTATCAAACAACTGTTAGATAAATAAGTAAGTTCATGCCCTTTACCAACATAACTAAATAAAATTATCCATAGTTTTTTTCTCTATGATAGTTGGTGGCAATGACTGCCATGGTTGCATATTAAATACGACACAGTTTGGGGCTTGTACAATTTTTATAACACATTGAAAAATAATCACTGTATAAATGAAAAAATGTTTTTGAATAACAGTTTTGGATTATTGTTTCATGAATTTATACACAAAGTCCGTCTATAACTGTTCGGAAAGGCTTAAAATGTGAATATTCACTTGAGTACCATCTGAAAAAAACTTAAACGTGTTAAAAAGTATAAAATATAGGCTAAATGGCTAATACAATTCATCTGATGGCATTGTTATGTTTGAAATGAAGGCTCCAGCTCTAATTTGTTGTGTAATACTTTCCACACGTGTTCATTATTTAACAATATTATGACTCCAAACAATTTTCTATCCACCTCGTACTGGTTACCTCTATTTAAATAAATCGTGAGTAATAAACTCATCTATTGGATTTTTTACATATGTAACAACTCAGAACGCTAACATTTACTTCCGTTACCTGCTTAAAGAGTGTAAAATGAGTAAATTATAACTTTTACAATGAATCCATGTACAATGTAAGTACACTTACAGCATGTTCAATTTTACACATACAAAGTCGATTTTTGAGTTTTTAGGTGTCCTGGCACGTAAAAACCCTACGCCTAAGGGATCTTTACTTGGATTTACCTCCTATAAAAGTCTACCCTGTATAAAAAATTCTAATTAACCTTTTTGGTACCCCTACTTATCATAATTTACACAATCAAAAATCGTTTTTGTTCAGCACTTCTCGCATTTATAAGATTATAAATATCGACAAATATCTTTCTATTTCCTTTTTACATATTAAAATACAATACGTTCTCATTCTATAAAAACTTAAAAAAAAAATAAAAGAAAGCTCTCATCATGAAAATTTTCATCATCTTTAAACTGGATTATGTTTGCTTATTAAAACCCAAAAAGGTGCTGGAAGTGTTTAAAAAATTACATATTTTTACAAATAGAAGTTCGGTGTGAAAGGAGTAATTTTTCCATAGTTTATTCACTTAGTAATCAGAGAATAATCTTGCAAGGTTATTTTCTTCAGCGACTTACATTGTTCGACTCTTTTAAGCTTTTATTTTGATTGGATAACTTGCCGCCTTCAAAGTGTTGAACCTCATTTACTACGCGAATGAACTATAAAAGCAAGAAATCAAAACGAGAAGATGTGGAAAACGTAGTTGCTAAAGTGCTTCAGATTAAAATCTGCGACTTTATGATTTGATTTTATTATTGTAGTTTTTTAAAAAGATTTTCCTCTGCTTTCTACTATCTTGTATCCCGAGACTGGTATTTATAATGAGTCATGTCATAATATTGTTTTTGTTTCTAAACAATTATATACCAGCAGATTTAAGTCCTCGTTTTGAAGAAGTTAGTTGGAAATCATTCAATGAAATACAGTACTAAGAAAAGAAAGCACGAACAGTCATTGTAACAGGTTCTCGGCATACTGCACATGTTGTCATACCCGGAGCACATTTCACACAAGCCACCATGTGGCCACAGGGCAGAAATACTACGCCTAGTTCTTCATTGTAACAAATTTTGCACATCCTCGCATCATCGACGCGCAAAACCTCTTGATTATTTATTACAGATTTTTGACATTCATCTTCAGGACGATTAAATTGATTTTTACTCGGCCCTGGACTACTTTCAATTAAATCCTTCTCCTTCTCTGTTACGGATTGATCCACTTTTTTAATACAGCTCGGTAAATTCATTTGCATAGTTTCCTGAAAAAGATAATCATATATGAATTAAGAGGGTCTTAGCGTGTAATATCTCATGTTCGAGCACTATTTTCAAACATTAATTATGAGGAAAATACAAATGATTTTTGGATGCGGTTTCTATTAATGTCCTCGTTCATTCTTAATATTTCGACACTATTTTTTGTTGTTTATAAAATTCACAACCATGACTTTCATTTGTCCTTGACCGCTCCCTTGTCAAGAAAGTTAGCGCACGGGATGAACGATTTTGACCTTTCAGTTAATCTGACACAAAAATACCGCCAAAACTATTATTTGTTATCCCCTTGGCTATGGTCAGACACACGCTTTTTCAGAAATTCGAAACATTTTCAAAAATTGCAGATTAAAAAAAAAAATTTCAAGTGGGAGTGGTTAATTGACCAATGACGTGACGAGTACAGATGTAAGTGAAACGTTAGGGGTATGTTGGCTCGATGTTGCCATAGTTCGTGATTATCGTTGACGGAAAGCGCACAAAAGGCAGGTTAAAAAAGAACTTATGCAATGTTTAGTTATAAGCTGGAAGCACACACTTTTGCATAGCGCAAAATGCATAACGCATAAGCTTCTCGACCAATCACAGGCCTCTATTTGATGCATGGTGATTCTCGCATAGCATAGTGCATAAGGAGTCGAGAAGTTCGTAAGGATGAACTTTTATGCATCATGCAGCCTTCTTGTGCAATATGCAGCCTTTTAGCAGACGATTTTCAATGATTGACGTCAGGTGATCTAACCCCAAATTTGAAAGTGTAGCAGTCAGTAAACATGAAAATGCAAACATGAAAAAAAATATGATGTAATCATAACTTCTCAAGTCAAATGCGTAAAATGTGATCAAATTTTGTTGTTAGAACTGGAATCCAACATAATTAAATAAATTTTAAACAATAACGTTCCATAGCCAAACGCTTACGTAGAAGCTATTTAACATGAAATGACTTCACTTATGGTTGATTTATTCATCTATCTTCTTTTCTCACTTGAGTGGTGTATTTCTTTTTTGGAGGTTGATTTTAGATTATGTACTCTCACACGCCACTTGTCTTATTATACGTGTGACGTATTTCGTTTTGAAGTTAGTTTTACAAAAATGTGTCACTTTCTCGCCTCTTTAGCGTTCTATTTCTCGTTTAGAGTGGTGCAGACCCACTCTTTGGAAAAGTGTTCTAAAATTTAAGCATGCCAGCCATCAATTACAACTCAAGAATACCGATTTACGCCAACCATTCTAGAGTCAGCCATTTTAGCATTCTAAAACAGCTGAACGATACTCGAGAATATCACCCCTGCTTCTATGCAGTTCCCTCCAATGTTCATGATTAACAAAGGACTGCATTTTTTAAAAATCATTCTATGTTTTACGTAGGGGGGAATCGGGTAGTACTGGTCACTTGAGCTTTTTTATTCATGAACTAGCCGGTATCGATGGAAATACTAACATAAAACATCAACATTAATGTTAGTGCGTCACTAAAAACTCCAAAGCAGTTATTCGAAGGATGATTACATTAGAGAGGAAAGAAAAGTTATTTACGTCAGGACCGAAAACCACCGAAAAAATCATAATATTTGGACACTTTACAGTCGAATTCACAAAATCAATGACTTCAGGGCCGCAATTATTATCTCTGATAGCCCTTTTTCAAAACAAAATATTGATTATTCTAAATTCTTTGTTCGACGACATATTTCTCAATTCACTTTTCGAGATTTTCTTTAATTATTTTAATGTAGTGATAGTAACTTCAAACGGGTACTCGGATACTCGGACCCCGAGTATTACCCGACGTAGAAGGTACCCGCCCGGGGTCCCGGGTGAATTCGGGTATCGGCAAAATGCCTATCACTTTTTTCATCCCATAAATTTTTTTCTCACTGACACCAAATTTAAGGGCAAAATCAGCATAATATTTTGTTTTATTTTATAGCAGTTCAATTACTATAAATTTTTTAAATACTGCAAGACAGCGAATTTCCAAAGTTATATTTAGAAAAATAGATTCACAGTTTTCGCGATAAAGCTAAAAAGTATAAGGCAGACAGTCGACTGCAGCTATAACGCGATGTCATACATGTTAACTTGACCTCTTTTGACTGTATTTGAAAAATGGTTTTAAAGTTACCTCTGTATTTTTTATGATAATTCGAGAACCAGTGAACATTTTTAAATGTTCTTGAGCTCAATTTAAAGGCGAGATTTTAAGGTTCATTTTGTGTGACTGTAACATTTTTTACCACCATTTTCCTATAGTATGCCAAGATAGAGTGGGCCCGAAATGTCTCTTTTAATTGACGTAAGAGGAGCTCTACCGACACTGGACGACTGTTTGTCGTCACGCTCAGGGACTATGTCCAACTCTCTGGTCCTTTTGATATTTTGTAGTTTACGATCTGCCGAACAATAATTTCCAGGTCTGAAGGTCGAGAGATAAACAGTTATTCATCGATGTGGCACCAAAGTCGCTTTTACTGCACGCTAAAGGCGCTCTACCGACATTTGTGGACTTCTTGGCGCCACGATCAGGAATCATGCCCAACTCTCTGTCCTTTTGATATTTTGCAGTTTAGAACCCCTGAATAATAATATTCATGTGTGTGGGTCGGAAAATGGACAGTTTTTCGTTTGTATCATGACAAATGTCGCTTTTAATGCACGCTATGGGAGTTCTACCGATATCCGAGAACTGTTTGGCACCACGCTGATAAATCACGGCCCACTCTCTGATATTTCGTAGTTTAGCAGCCCTCGATCAATAATATCCACGTCCGAAGGTCGAGAGATGAGCTGTTATTCCTCGTTGAGGTATTAAATGTTGCTTTTGATGCAGGCTGGAGGAACTCTACCGACACTCGAGAACTGTTTGGCGCCTCGATATGATATTTGGTAGTTCGCGATCCCCAAATCAAAATGGTCTATGTCAAAAACTCAAAAATGGAAAGTTTTTCATGCATATCGTTTTAAAGTCGACCTCTGACATTAATTAAACAATACTTAAGGCGTAGTGCTTATTTGGACAAAGTGCGTAAGTGCTCGTTCAGGGAAATTAATTAGGTCTCATCAGCCACTTCATCAAGTCTAAACCAGAGGGAGGGTCTCTGGGAGCAGTATAACTACAGTAATAAAATAATCGGTGGTATTCGGATCATGATAGCACAAACTGAATTCGATTAAATATCACAAAGTACGTAAGAACTTATACGGGCTAATTAATCAGGTCTTATCAAGAACGTCGTCGAGACTACCCTGTCTGGGGACAGTTTAACTACCGTAGAAAAGTTAATTAGTAGTTTTCGGATTATGCTACAGTACGCGCTCGCCAAGTATCCGCTTAAAGGAGATGTAGGGAAATATATCGGGTACCTATTGAGTGACCCCACTCTACATCTATTGCCATATTTCGTTCTAGCCTGGCATGTTTGGCACTAGAATCATACCCATAATCAGTTTATATATTTACATTATTTTTTAGTTCTTATCTGATACACTGATTTGAAAAATTATTAAATCAACAAAACTCTACAAAAATTTATTTATTATCAAAAGGTAAAACAGAATATTTACAGTTTGAAACATTTTTTAAAATAAAAAAATCATAATATTAACCTTAATGAAGTGAGTTGTTTTGACATTTGCTAAAAATCAAAATAACCCTCGTGATATGCACTTTAGAATGAATTTGAAGATACGCAGTAAATCGCAAGCAATTAGTGGGAAACACAACTCCATTGACATGAATATGCGTGTGGAGGGAACGGGTACATACTGAGCTGTTACTTACAGAGAGTGTACTGTACTACAAAATTAATTTGATTGAACATCACAAAGTGCTTATGTTCTTATCTCGAAGACAACTACACAAGGGCTACAAAATGAGCTTGATTAAACATCAACAAGTGCGTGAGTACTTACTCAAACTGATTAATCAGATCTTATCGACCACGTAGTTAAGATCACACTAAGGGAAGTGTGTGTGTGGGTTGCTCAACTTCCGCAGGAGTAGTTGGCAGTTTTCGGATAATGCTACTACAAACTGCACATAATTAAAGATAAATTAGTGCGTACGTACATATTTAGGCCAATTAATCAGGTCTTATCAACCACATCGTCAAGGCTGCACTAGAGGCAGTATATCTAGGGATACTTCAACTACCGTATAAAAATTAATTGGTAATTTTCGAATTATGCTACTACAAACTGAAAGTGATTAAACATCATCAGATAAGTAAGTACATATTCGAACTAATTAATCAGGTCTTACCAACCACGTCATCGAGACTACACTCGGGGGAGTATAGATGGGGATAGTTTAACTACATTAAAAAAGTAAGGGTGTTTAATCAAATTCAGTTTGTAGTAGCATAATCTGAAAACTACCAATTACTTTTTTACAACAGTTAAACTATCCCAAATAAACTGCCCTTAATGTTGTCTCGATGACTTAGATAAGACCTGATTAATTAGCTCGAATAAGTACTTAAGCGCTTTGTGATGTTTAATCAAATGACGTTTAATTATGTTCAGTTTGTAGAAGCATAATCTGAAAACAATCTATTACTTTTGTTATGGCAGTTCAACAACCCGCACACACTCTGCCCCTAGTGCAGTCTCGAAGACGTGGTTGATAAGACCTGATTTATTAGCCCGAATAAGTACTTACGTACTTAGGGGTCTTTAATCAAGTTCAGTTTGTAGTAGCATAATCCGCAAACACATTCCAGATCATTTCAGATAAGTGTCGTTAAATGTTAAATCTTCATTCACCAATATTCCAAAAGACTTGGTTCTTAAATGTATAAAAATAAACTGGCACAATATTAGGGAGCATACTAATATTTTACATACTGATTTTCACAAACTTATTGAGTTTTGTATTGATAACGCTTATTGCGTTTTTCAAAATAAATACTATAAACAAATACACGGTACCCCTAGGAGGTCACCACTTTTTGAAGCAATTTCAGACCGCGTCATGGAATAACTCAAAAATGACGTTTCAATAAAATTAAACTTTCCCTATACACTAGAGCTCCAATATAAGCCCAGTTTCGAGGGTTGCTTCGCACTGGCCTTGGGCCTAAAGCAGTACCTTCGAAACGTAAACAGTCAAGGACATGTGAACCATTTTCTAATATTACGCAATCTCCGAACGTGAGTACGAAAGTCAGTACCCGCGCACTGCGCCTTTGTGTATACGCTGCTGGTGTTTCACGCTTGGATGGAGACCGTCTCTCGCCCCGACCGCTGAGAAGCTGCATGAGCCAGCAGTTCTAGGAAAACTCAAATTGGATTCACTTATATTGGAGTTCTAGTGTACTATATCTTCTTTTATAGGTACGTGGACATTTTCACCTGCGTACCAGATGAAAATGTTGACGACCTTTTGAAAGTTTTCAACACATACCATAGCAAAATTCAATTTACAATAGGAAAGTACGAGGTCAGATACCGAATTTCTTAATGATATATATCATAATATCATTATGCTTACTAATAATAGATAACTGCGCATTCAAAAAATGATACTGTTTCGCGCGTTTTCACTCAATGTCACGTGATACATTCAGTTCGACTAGGCCTTTCTCTTCTCCCCCGGATCTCGTTCAACTAACATGTGTTGGCACACCTCTTTTTTACAAAAATTGAATAATAATGACTGAAAGACATGAGGGAGAAAGGACAAAAGTCATACCACTATTTTTCATAAAATTGTCAACGTTTATATGTCTAATGAGATAAATATCTCAATCGTATATGTAGATTTGCAGACTTTTCGCAGATGTAAGTTAAGAAAACTTTAAATAGAAATAAATAACGTCGTTATACTAAATTAATAACAACGTATATATCTCTTGTAGTCATAGTAAACATGAAGAGTTTTAAAAAACATCTGTCCTGAAGAGGTTCTCCATTGGACAACGAAAGCTATACGACTTTTTTAATAGTAATAAATTATGGACCAGTGGAACGAAAAATATTTACATCTTCTCAATAATTTATAATTCCAAAAATCTAAACCGATGCTTGCAGAATGCAGATTGGAGATCCAGAGAGACATGAGGACAATACAATATATCACTGATTGATCTGTGCCTTATATAACTGTATGAAAAATATACAAAGAAATGAAAATTCGTTTTTCAAAAATTGTTTTAAATTTTATTTTTTGTGTTATAACACAATTCAGCTGGACTAATCAGGAGCGTGGTATAAGCAGTCATACGTGCGTGAGCGGGAGTCCAACTGTGTGTAAGTGACTGCCGTTTCTGCCTTTGGTATCCCCACCAAGGCGCTCGCTTACATGTTACACACGGTGAGGCGCGACGGGAGGAGAGAGAGCGTCAGTGCATTTGAACTTCAAGAACGAATATCAATCTCCACAATGACAGACAGAAAGGAGAGGTTTGATTATTTAGAAAAAGCAACGAAAAAACCTTTGCACAAATAGTTGGACTAAAGTCATACTGGGGGATACAAACTAGGCACTTGTACTAGCACACTTAGAAAAATGTCAAGAGTTAACAAATTATAAATACAGGGTTGCGCGATGAATATTCCTAGAGAGTCAACCCTGTAAGGGCTAATACTGATCTGAATTTACTTTGAGGGGTGCTAGAAATTCTTATTCATCCCCTGCTTAGAAAGATCGAAGAATTTCCGCATTAATCAAAGTGTTCGGTATCACGGATTTTTTGAACAACTTAATGACCCAGGGGATGATGCTCTAATATCCCCAAGAAACTACCCTCGCAGGGACACCGATATGAATTTGATTTGTGGGTTTTTAGAAATTTTTATTCATCACCTACTTAGAAAAATCGAAGAATTTCTGCATTAATCAAAGTAGTTGGCACCACGGCTTTTTTGATAAACTTAATGATCCGGAAGATGATGTTCTACTATCCCCAGGAAATCACCCTCGTAGTGAAACACATCTGAGTTTAATATGCGGGGTGTTAGAAATTTTTATTCATCCACTACTTAGAAAGATCCAAGAATTTCTGCATTAATCAAAGTGTTTGGCACCAAACATTTTTTTAGCAACTCAGTGACCCAAGAGATGATGTTCTAATATCCCAGGAAACTACCACCATAGTGGCACCAATCTGATTCAACTTTGTAAAGTGTTAGCAATTTTTATTCATCCCCTGCTTAGAAACATCGAAGAATTTCCGCATTAATCAAAGCGTTTGGCACCACGGATTTTTTTAACAACTCAATGACCCTAGGGATGATGTTCTGAAATTCCCAGGAAACTACCCTTGTAGTGACACCAATCTGAATTTACTTTGTGGGATGTTGTGAAGTTTTATTCATCCCCTACTTAGAAAGATCGAAGAACTTCTGCAGTCATCAAAGTGCAAGAACTGCGGATTTTTTGAACAACACAATGATTAAAGGGATGATGTTCTAAAATTCCCATAAAAATACCTGGCGACAAATAAAAATTTCTAGCACCCCTTGAAGTAAATTCATATCGGTATCACTACGAGGGTGATTTCTTGCGGATAGGAGAACATCACCTCCTGGGTAATTGAGTTGTTCAAAATACCCGTGGTACTAACCACTATGATTAATGCAGAAATTCTTTGATCTTTCTAAAAAGGGAATGAATAAAAATGTTCAACACCCCAGAAAGTAAATGCAAATCGGTTTTAATACGGGGGTAGTTTCCTAAGGAGATTAGAAAATCATCCCCTGAGTTGAGTTGGTAAAAAAATCCTTCATGTGAACCACTTTGTTTACTGCGGAAATTTCTCAACATTTCCTAAAATAGGATCCCTAACAATTATTTCAGAGTAGTTTCATTCTGGTCGTAACTTTTTGTTGTTGTAACAAAAGCAGCCCTTATAGGGTTGACTCTCTAGGAATATTCCTCGGACAACCCTGTATTATAATTTGTTAACACTTAACACTTTTCTAAGTGTGCTAGTACAAGTGCCTAGTTTGTGTCCGTCGGTATTACTTCAGTCCAACTATTTTTGCAAAGATTTTTTCGTCGTTTTTTCTAAATAATCAAACTTCCCCTTTCTGTCGGTCATCCTGAAGAGCGGTATTTGTTCTCGAAGTTCGAGTGTACAGACGCTCTCTCTTCTCCCGTCGCGCCACACTTGGACTCCCGCTCACGCAAGCACGACTGCTTATACCGCGCTCCTGATTGGTCCAGCTTAATTGTTTTATAACTCAAAAAATAAAACTTCAAACAATTTTTGAAAAAGAAATTTTCGTTTTGTTTTTTTATTTTCTATACAGTTATATAAGTCCGGACAAGTTGTTTTGAGATACCATGTATAAAGATACCATTCAAGACCTCAGTAATTTTCAAACAAATGAATACTATATTCTTCATTCTTCGTGAGTCGATTTTCATGTCGAAATCACAGAGAAAATTATATTTCACCGCAACTAAAATTTTTTAAAAAAATTTCACCAAAAAATCACTTTTGCAAGTCATATTTTCTAAACTATTAGTGTTAAAATATTGTTCGTTTTTCATTTTTTCAGGAATTGCATATACTTTTTTCCTTCAATATGGACTGAAATTGTAGAATGAACTCATAATGAGTAATTTTCAAACAAATTGATGTTTTTACACTTTATCAACATTTTAAAGCCGTTCTGATGGTCACTCGATCTTGAGCACTTAGACGTTTTTCAAATGACTAAATTACAGAAGAAAATTTCCAGGAAACGTGAACAGGCAAGCTCATTTCAATAAAAATTGGTTTAAGCCAGGCGTGAGCTCTAATTCGCTAATCCTCCAGTTCTCTAGTTCTGTAGTTCCCTAGGCATCTAATTCTATTCTGTTTTCTCTCATTTTCTATTTCTCTAATTCACTAATTCTATCCTCTTTTCTAAGTCTCTAACTCTTTAATTCATTAACTCTATCCTCTTCTCTAATTCTCTATGTCTGTGGTTCTCGTGTTGCATAACCTCCTCTAAAAAACAACATATATGGTCGACAAGAGATTCTACGACTTAAAATGTACCTACTTGTACATGTCTAATTTGAAATGTATTCGGTCTGTAATTCTCTCATTCCCTCATTTGAAGGATTTGAGGGACGATGACTGTAAAGTTATTTTTCTCAAACAGAAAAAATGTATTATTTTGAAAATAATAATATTTGTTCGATGAGAACAAAGAACGAACGTTAATAAATGAATAAGAAATGAAAGAGAATAGGAATTATAACTTGTGAAGAATTTGAGGAACGATGATCGTGAATTCATTTTTCTGAAACAAAAAAATCTAATAATTCTCTAATTCTCCAATTATTCTGAAATAATTTTCTAATTCTCTAATTTAAAGAATTTGAAAATTTTGAGGGATGATGATCGTTAAGTTATTCTTCTGAAACAGAAAAAAATGTTATATTTCGAAAATAATATTTAAGTAATAAGAACAAAAAATAAACGGTCATAAATGAAGAAGAATTGAATTCTATTTTATTGAAGATGTTTCTTCAGTTGCATGACATTGGTTCATGAAAGAGAATAGGAATTCAAAATTGTGAAGAATTTGAGGGACGATGATCATGTAGTCATTTTCCTGAAACAGAAAAATCTAAAAATTCTCTAATTCTTCAATAATTCTTTAATTCTCTAATCTTCTAATAATTCTCTAACAATTCTTAATTTTCCGCATGGCAACAAATTAATCTAGGTATACAGAAAAAACGCTGTATTGTTTCAAAATGTTTTTTTTTTTATTCAAGAACATAACATAATATTGATAATACATCAAATACATGTAATAAGAATATTCGTATTGATAATCTGTATCAAAAATGAATAATAATAACTAAAATTTCCAGCAAACATTCAAGGAAGCAGAAATGCTTGAAATAATAATAATAACAGTTTGACACTTTTACAATTGTTTTGTGTGCATGCTTTGCTTGATTATCAAAATACAAACCTAAATAAATAAACCAAATTACTTATTTTTGTTTGTAATGTGTATCTAATAGAATAGATGCAATAAATAGTACATAAAGTATAAAAATAACTTTTTTTAAATTGTAGCCTCAACTGATTTAAATAAAAAGTTTTAAACCTTAGAACCATGTTCTTCTAAAACGAATCTTTTCATTCTTGGTTCTGTTTTCTTCCTGAGCAAAGCTTAAAAAATAATTAAATATATGAAAAATATAATCTATATCTTATTACAAATTATAATCTTCAGCTTTCTAAACTCCTGTTGCTGTCGAAAGTGAGAATTCACGAATTTGAATCTCCAGTATTATTGCTTAGGACTATATTTACAAAAAAAATTGCAGAATATTTCGGAAAGGTTCTAAATTCCTTTTTTAATTATTCTCCTCTAGAAATCATTCTGTTATGGGATTGCAGGGTTTTCAGTTATTCTCTATCAAGAAATTAATTGAAGTATATGAGTAAGGTAAGAATTAGAGGAGAGAATCAGACAACAAAGTTAGAAAAGAGAATTAGAGAAGGGAATTTGAAAATTAGAGAAGAGAATTAAAGAATTAGAGAATCTAAAATCTATTACATACAAGAAATTACTTAAACTTAAGGAAACTGATCCCTTCCATTCTCGCAACTAAATTTAAATTAATTTAAACACTCCCTCTTTTTAATAACAATCGCCTTTATTCATTCCTATTTCTCAATGGCGTGAGAGTTTTATTCGGCGATGCTGCTGGCGTCGTGTTTGCACTTTTGGAAAGTGTACCGACTTTTTGCACCGGCGTTGCTTTTCCGTAGTGGAAAGTAGAAATATTTTCCTTTCCCTTTCCCAATTTCCTTTTTTCTTCCAATTTTGCCCTCTCCGAATTCTTTGTCAGCTGATCGAGAAGATTCGTCTTTGATTCGAGCTCCTAAAAAATCGAGAACGGTAATAAAAAAAAGACAAATCTCAGTAAAAGAGATTTTATTCAGGAATAAATAAAAAATACAAAAAAAGTAAAAAATACAAAAAAAGTAAAAAATACAAAAACTCTCTAAGTCATATACTTCTCTTGTTTATATATTACCGGAATCACAGATCTCTTAGTTTGTAACAAATTTTGAGGAATAGAATATTTCGTTATTCTTAATTTAAAAAAACGTATTTAAAAAAGTATCTGTGCTTTTAACAAATATTTGGTAAACAGTTTCTTAAATTTTAACCAAGCTCCTCGCTTGTTTATGATGAAAGTACGAATAAATTAAATTTTAAAAACTACGCAGCACTCTTTTAACTTTCAGAGAATTTTAGGAGTGTAGCACAATAAGGGTTTATTAACGATATTCAACCAAATCCAGTAGAAACCAATCAAAACGCTAACGATGACGAGAAAACGAACCTGTTTCAACCGAATATTCTCCTTTTGCTGAGTCAGAATTTTATCCTTTAATTTTGAAATGTGCTTGATTCTTTGATTATGATTGTGGTGACCCAGAACTTCTGTATACTTCTCTGTCAGTTCTTCGTATTCACTTCTGAAACGCTCGAAATTTTCGGAAAGAACTTTCATCTCACTGGGACATAAAAATGTTTCAACTTTTTAAAATACAAAGACTGAAAATGTAGTTTAAATCATCTTTAAGAAAGAGAAATTAGTACCGTGCGGTTTTTTCGCGACCAGCTCTCTCCCTCTCGAGATCTTCCATCAAAGAATGTTTAACAGTTTTCCAGCTTTGCCTTTCTTCCTCAGATTGAACCATTTCCTCCTACAGCAACAAGAAATTGAAATAAATACAATTCTTTTTTTCATTATATGATCAAGTTTTTATTTTAAATCAAATTGATACCTTCATGCAGAGATTTTTAGCTTCTAGAGTTTCGACTTTGATCATCAAGTCTTTTATTTGTGCCTTTTTCTGGAGGAAAATGAATATAAGAATTTTGTTATATTTACAAGTGGAAAAAGTCCTTTCATAAAGTAAATTTGTTTCCAGAAAAAATTACCTCTTCAATTTCACTTTCACGAGATTTGCTCTCTATCACAAGGGTTTTCTGCATTTTTAAATCCATTTCCAGTTTTGCATTTATTATTTGTAAACTTGAAATTTCTGTCAACTGCTCGTCACTTTCTTCTTCGAGTTTTAATAGCGTGCTTTGTACTTGATTCCATTTCGATGCCAATTCGTCCAGCAACTGCTTCAACTAAAAACAATGATGTTTACAAAAAAATTAAATAATAGAAAAAATAAATAAAATAGTATGTTGCATTACAAGGAATGAAGCACACTGTTTGCAACGAGTGTGCAAAGAAACAGACGAGTTTCATTCGTTGTGGTTCATTCCGAGTAATGCATATTATTTTTCATATCAACTCCATTGATAATCCGATTTTTAGTGCGTGCAGAGCGGGGCGAAGCACAGAGAGTTTCAACCCTAGGGTTGAAACTCTCTGTTTCGCCCCGCTCTACAGGAACTGAAAATCGGATTTTCAATAGAGGCGGTATGAAAAAAAAAAGTTTCTACGGAGAAACGGCAGACTGAGACACTTGTTTATAGAATTGTTATGAACAATTAGGGAAATTGTTATCTAATGCCTCACTTCCAGTTTTAGAATCACTATTAACTTATTGTCGGAGAATTTCAGTAAAAGAAAAACGGCTTTTTTGTATTTAGAAATAATATACCTAAGTTTTTTTTGTGAAAATGTTTGTAACAATCATATAGATAAATTCTCGATCAATTCTGTTAATCAGTTATCACAAATAATGCAGTTTCAACAATATTTAAAGAAAAAATATTTCTTTTCTACGGGAAAACGGCCGATAAGGACATTTGTTTATAGAAATTGTTATTGTTACTTGAGATAACTTACAAAAAACAATATACTCAAAATATGACCAGCAATATGGAAAATACAGAAAATAAATTTTTGTCATCAAATTTACCAATACGCTCGTATTCCTCTAGTAAATTTGCACAATTTTCATCCATATGAATTTTCTCTAAAATGAATATTTTAAAAGTTAATAATTATTTACAGAGTACTAAATGTATATGTTATTTGTTTGATTTTAGAGGAAATTACAACAAATGAAACTTGTGCAGATTAACAAGACGAATTCGACTGTATTGGTGGATTTGATGAAAAAATTTGTATTTCGTATATTTTCCATATTGTTGGTACAAAGTAAAGATTATTGTGGTTTATAAATCATCTTAAATTATACAATAAACCAATGCAAATTCAGACACCTATATTCCAAATTACTTATATTTAATAAATTGAGAGATATTCTTTATTAAAGATTTAATGCCGATTGGGGAGCCTAGGGACAAGTTTTGAAAGTTGGAAAGGGCGAAGGTGGTCATAAAAAGGCCTGGGGACAAGTTTTGAAAGTTGGAAAGGGTAAAGGTGGTAACAAAATGCCTAGGGTCGAGTTTTAAGAGATGATAGGGCAAAGGCGGAAATAAAAATGCATAGGGACCAGTTTTAAGAGTTGGAATGTGGTCATAAAAATGCCTAAGGACAAGTTTTGAGAGTTCGAAAGGGCAGCGGTGGCAATTCAATTGCCTAGGGATAAGTTTCAGGCATTGGAAAGGGCAGAGATAGTCCTAAAAATGCCTAGGGACACGTTTGGACAGATGGAAAAGGAAAAGGTGCCTACGTAGAAGTTTTGAGAGCTGGAAAGGGCAGAAGTGGTTGTAAAATGATGATGCCTAAGGACAAGTTTTGAGAGTTCGACGGGGCGACGGTGGCGATTCAATTACCTAGGGACAAGTCTCAGGCATTGAAAAGGGCAGAGGCGATCATAAAAACGCCTAGGGGCAAGTTTTGAGAGTTAGAGAGATCGATGGTGATCATACAAATACATAGGGAAAAGTTCAAGAGGTTTAAAGGGTGTCGGTGTTAATAAAAATGCCTAGGGGCAAGTTTTGAGACATTGAAAGGGCGACGGTTGTTTCTAAAATGCCAAGAGAGGATTTTTTTAGAGTTGGAATGGGCGTCAGTGGTCATAAAAATGCCTAGATATTTTTTTTTTAAATGGGCATGAAAATGCCTGAGGACAAGTTTTGAGAGATGGAAAGGGCAAATCTGTTCACAGAAATGCCTAGGGACAAGTTTAAGGGATTGAAAATGGTGTAGGTGGTAATAAAAATGCCTAGGGACAAGCTTTTCAATCTATAAAATCTTTAAATTTTGCATTGTACTTAACATTACTTAATATTATTTAATATTATTTTCTACTACCTCAGTATTTAAATTCGATTTATTTCGACAATCTTCCTCAAGTCTCGAAACTTGTACGGCAGTGGCTTCCATTACATTTTCGATTTTTGATTCCAAAGCTGCCTTGATGGATTCAATTTCGGTTTTACAATCCTCCTTCATTTGATCGATGAGACTCTCCTTTAGCTTCAATTGGTCCACAACAGTGTGCACCTGTTCCTGAAGTAGTTTCGAATTGCTCTGCAGAGTGCTCAACAAATCACGATGCTCACGAAGAGAAGATTCGCTATTTTCGAGTTCTCTCTGAAGTCTCTTGACTTCTGCGTCACTCTCTGCGATCCGGTTTGTGAGAGCAGAGACTGAAGCTTGATTTTCTGACATAACGACCTCAAACCTAAAATTTCAAAAAGAATACGAAATAAATAATTGAACACTAAAAAGAAAGAACAGGAAGAAGAGGAAGAACCAGAAAAAGAAGAAGAATTAAGAATTACCAAGAATAATAAAAAAGAATCAAGAAAAATAAGAATCTAGAATCAAGAAAAGGAAGAAGTATCAACATTAAAAAAGAACCAAAATAAACCAACAATCAAGCAGAATCAAGAAAAATCACGAAGAACCGAGAAGAATCAAGAATAAGAAGAATCAAAAATCAATAATAATCAACCAGAATCAAGAAGAATTAAGAAATATCAAGAACCAAGCAGAATAAAGAACCAAGAAGAATCGAAAATGAAGAACAAGTAGAATAGAGAATCACGAATCAAGAAAAAGAACAATTAATAATAAAGAAGAATCAAGAAGAAGAACAAGAAGTAGAAGAAAAATACTGATCAAATTTACCTTCGTCTTCTCGCAACCATTTCAGCAGCTTCACTTCTAATATGATCTTTCAAATTTCGAAGTTCCTCCTTCTTTTCAGCCAATTCAGCTTCCGCTCGATCCAGTTCTGCTTGCAAGCTCTGGCTAAAGCTTTCCTGAAATATAGGAAATACAACTAATTAACTAAATTAATTGAACGCTTTGATAACTTAGTTTTATGTTAGAAAGTAAACTCTCTTTAAGGGCGTTGGAACAGTATACGAAATATGGACAAAATTTGTAGGAGTACCCTAAACACGCGTCATTTACAAGCGTGAATACACGTAAGGAAGAGTAATAGCGCGAATTTTAAACTTCTGTGGAAAATTGGAGATTATATTTTCAAGTTTCGTTTGTTTTTTTGTAACTGCCAGTACACTCATCTCGCGTAACTATGCCACCCGTTCTTGTTGCCCTACACTCAAGGTGTTCGCTCGGACAGTCAGTGCCGTATCAGAAGTTATTTATATCGCAACTCTCTGGGCATATACTTTGGCACGTGTGCCAGGTTCAGAGACTATATATACGGTCCTGAGTGTTTACTTACTCGTCGCTTTAAATCCGGTCGAAATTAGATTTGCATAGCGCCCGTTACTGTGCAGACCAGACCGGAGACCGGCACAGTTACACGAGATGAGTGTACTTAAAAAACACTTTTTTGCAAACAAACAAATAAATCTGATAAACATAATCTTAATTTTTCACTCAAGTTTAATATTCGCGCCATGACTCTTCCTTGCCGAATTCCGGAGTGTCGAAATTCATGTGAATGCACCATTCAAGCAAACGAGTACGCTTCTACCTGTATTCGTTCTATTGTCGATTTCGAAGATTAAATTCTTCCTACTTTGACTATTTTGTAATTTATTTTTTATTTTTTGTTTATTTTAGAGCCCTAGTTGAGACATAATCAATGTCTCTTACTAAGAAAAATACATATTAATGGTTCAGGTTAAAAGATATCAATTTTTTTCTCAACAAATGGTTCACACTCAGTAATTGGTTCCTTTACCTTATTGTCACCTGGAAAATTTAACATTTCAGTATGCTCAGTCTTTTTTCTTTTCGTTCATCGTTTTTGCGATCTTCTGGACTATTTATTCCCTGCTGAAAGTAAAAAGATAGAAATCCTGCCACTATTAATTATTCTCTATCTCTGAGATAGAAACAGATAAGGAAAATTTATCCCAGCCTATCCCTTGTCTATCCACCTGCATATCTTTCTAACACTTATTTATCCAGCTTTATCTCATTCTAACGATTTTCTATCCAGCTATATCTCTTTCTATTTCTAGTCTATTCAGGTATATATACTTCTGTATCTTGTCTATTCAGCTCTATCTCTTGTCTATCCATCTCTATCTTTCTCTATTTCCTTGTCAATATACTTCTACTTCTTTCTTGTTTAATCCTCACTTCTCTATCCCTACCTACCATTCACTTATCCCCATATATCTTTTTCTATCTCTTTGTCAATCCATCTTCCTTTAGAAAACCCTGCAAATTTTGTTAACAGTCACGTATCTTTAACCGTTTTCGAGGTACCTCAAAATTTAACAATTTTGAACATTTTTTTACTGTGTTAGTTCGAGGTGGTCGAGGACCATCTTCCTTTATCATATTTTAAAGGACAAAATAAGCCATTATTGATGAAAATTGATTCCAAATTGCCACTTGTCTCTATAGCAATAGTATTTCTAATTCAAAAGCCTAAATAAATAATGTTAAATAGATAATTGCAGATTGAAGGCTGATTATAGGGTGCAGCATGCGGGATGTAACGTAGGAGCAGTTGTAGGGCAGAACATAGGATTTTTCGTAGTAGCCGATTATAGGATGGAACATAGGATTTGACACAGGAACTGATTGTAGGATGGTATAGGGTGGGACATAGGATTTAAGATAAGTTCATAGGTAGGAATGAATGTAGGGACAAGTCATAGTTTATTGGGTAGGATCATATGTAAGTACAAGTCATAGGGATCTACATAGGATTTTATGTAGTCATAGGATCCTACATAGAGCCCTGCATAGTTTCCTACATAGGAACCTGTACATGAACCTTTATAGGAATATATATAGTTTCCTATGTAGGAAACTATGCAGAACTCTATGTAGGAACTTGTTTCATTTCCTATAGGTGATATCTGTAGGAACCTATATAGGTATGTACCTTCATAGGATCTGACGTAGGGCCTACATAAAATCCTATATCACATCCTTAAAGTGAACTTAAATAGGGACCTATGTAGGTATTTTCAGTAGGGGTATCTCTCGCCGTTTTCGAGATAACTCAAAATTTTGATTTATTTTTTGAATTTGTCGTTAAGAACCATCAAGCTGTAGAAAACCTTGAAATAACCATTGTCAAAATTAGAAAATTTTGATTTTTTTTTAAATTTTCAAAATCATTCTTCATGAAATGTCCGTACTCCCAATTGAGAAAATTTCGAAAATTTTGAACTATAATACTCATGATTAACGTCCAATCGAAAATTCATTTCCCGAAACACGAATAAAATGCCAATGAAAAGCCTTCTTTTAAAAACGAGGGGCAAGGGACTTGTATGTTACCTAAATATTTCTACTTCACCAGTGTATGAACGTTCCTTATAAAGCGATAAGTGTATTATTATGACCATTGCTTCCTATGTAAGCAAGAATTCCCAAGTTTAAATAAGCGTGCCTTAGACATTGAAAGCCAATCACATTTAAGAAGACGAGTGACTTTCAACCAATCGCAGTACTCGCTGATCACATCACTGTCACATCACTATCACCCTTGCTACATTAAAAGAGATGAATTCAAAAATTTAGCATCGCTGAAAATGACTGCTGAAAATTACCGCGAGTTTAAGGGTACCGTTTCATTTGGAATTTTATCCGTGATACCTGGTGATATAAACGAATATTTTTCCCACATCAAGTTCATATCTACATTATTATTATGTTTGTGGCCAATGAAATCCATGGGCTTAAAGGCAATAGTAACGTGGATATGAACTCGATATGAAAAAAATATTCGTTTGTATCACGAATACAAACAAACGAATTTTTCTTCCACATCCAGTTCATATCTACATTATTATTATGTTTGTGATTGGGCATAAAGTTACTAGTAACATACATATGAACTCGATATATATTATTATTATGCCTGTTGACAATGAAATACATGGGCATAAAGGCGCTAGTAAAGTAGATATGAACTCGATGTGAAAAAAATATTCGTGTGTATCACCTATGAAATCCCCAGTGAAAAGGTACCCTAACTTGAGTTCCGTTCTCTGGAGTAATTAGACATTTTCTCCATCAAGTAAGTCCTGCTTCTCTCTTACACCTACTTAACTTCATTTTATGCCCTTCTCATGCCAATTGTGCATTTAATTAATTTTAATAAAATATTCTCCGACCTTTTCGGAAAAATATTTAATCACGTCCTATTTTGCCAATCTGGAGTCTCCTTTGAGGCTCTGCTGAAACTCCATTCCAACGCCCTTAAATTAATAAAAATATAAATTACCTGCGTTTCTGCAGTTCTTTTTAATTCGTCAAGGTCTGTTCTTAATTCACTAATTTCAGAATCCTTTTCGATCAATTTTTCTTCCAAATAAGCTTTCTCAGCTTCAAGATGTTTTGAAGAAGTTGTAAATCTCTCATTAGCTAAACGCATTTCTTCTTCCGCTGCTTTTTTCACATCCCGCACTACACTATTCACCTTGAAACAAGGCATAAAAATGATAAATATTGTTTTATAAATTACCGTGAACCAGGGCTAAGCGGAGCATGTGGGAGAAGGTGGCGAACCCTTGATTCTGCATTTATGAATGCTATATTTACTTCTTCTTGGTAAAACATATAAAGGCTTGCAACTAACAATTGCAAAACTTCAATTGAAAAACTTAGAAGAAGTATTGTATTATAAGTATTGTATCGCGTTTCAAATAGGGAATTAAGTGTGACCCGCTTCTCCCACAAATGCATCGCTTAACCCCGGTTTACGGTAATTATTTTACAAATATTACAAATTTTAATATACTTAAAATATCAGATATTCATTTCTTTGTAAGTTTAAAAGATAAAGATCTTTACTTTCGCGTCTGTTTCCGCAATCACTCTCTTCACTCTTTCTTCACATTCAGCACGACAAGCAGCCAAAGTCTCTCGAGTAACAGCTTCCGCATTTTCGACAAGCTTGTCTGCATGTTCTTTTACTCGGCTTTTTTCCTCTTCGAATATCTTCTCATTGGCTTCTTTCACCTCTTCCAATTCTTTATTCCTCGCCTCCGACATCTGATTAAAATTAAATTAGTAAGAGTAGGCGACATGAGTCTATAATAAAAGGGTTTCGTAGCCTATTTAATATAGTATTTAAAATTATAATCTTCTCCCCTTCCCTCCCCAGTCATCCCCCCCTAATTTACCAACCCCCACTTCCTCTATATTTCCTCCTACCCGTCACTTGACAACCCCTCACCTCATCAACCACTTCTCCTTCCCGTTCCCCGCCCTTCACTTGACCACCCGCAGTCATCATTCTCTCACCCCTCCTAATTTCCCCTCCCAGTCACTCATTGACCAACCCTTCCCCCTCTCAAACCCACATTCCTACATCACCCCCTAATCAACCCCTCTCCACGCTCCTCTCCCAAGCCCCCTTCCAAATTCCCCTCATTGCACCCC
>JAUMHM010000072.1:19906595-19923010 GCA_032362435.1 Melikaiella ostensackeni
GAGCATTAAAAAATAAAAATTACAATACTCGAGTTATCTTATAGAATTTTCCACTGGTTACACTTTTCTTACACTTGGTGTAGCTTTTCCACCAATCCCGAATCTCCTTTTCGACAATCTGACCTAAAAAAAATCTAACTCCTACACCGGATTTGCGACGGACCAATGACCATCGATCTCGCTACACGAGCTCCATGAGGTCGTGTAGCAAAAGCCAACAAAAACAGACGTCTTTTGAAAATTCGGTGCAGAAAAGTTCTTTTTTGAGGTTAGATTGCCGAGAAGGAGATTCGTGATTGGTGGAAAAGCTACACTAAGTGTAAGAAAAGTTTAACCAGTAGAAAATGCTATTGTACTTAAGAATTAGACTAGAAACCTAAAACTCAGAGCAGATGTCGCCATTCCTTTTGTACCTTTTCTAGCTATTTCTATTATTCATGGCGAACATCCGCCGAAATTTTACGCATGCGCAGTGGAGATTATTTTTCTGCACATGCGCCAAATTTAGCCAATAGCTGTTCGTCCTGATAGCCAAGAACTATAAAGAATTATAGAAAACGTGCGCCTTAAGGCGCCAAAGGAGTGGCGACATCTGCTGTAAGTTTTAGGTGTCCAGCCTAATTATTATCAACGACGGATAGACTCTTAACAGATTAGAGGTAGCAGTTCTCAAAAAAATTACAAATAGGGGATGAAAGTTTCATCATCGACGTTGTTAACTTCGTCGCTAACATCTTCGACAATTCCATTTTGGACAGTCACTTTTTCTTCTGGAATGAAAACAGCTTCTCCAGATCCATTCATAGTATCATCATTGCCTTCATGCGTTTCGCTTTTTACATTCACCATCATCATATCAAAAGTCTCTGGGTTTCTTTCGTAATCCATTGAAGATCTCTGTGCATTTTGAGAACCTCTTTGGTAGTGCTGGTAATTTTCTTGAGCCCGTTGGTAAAGATCGATTCTTTGGAAATCATCTGATGATCTGGTGTAATCATCGGAAGCCCTTTGTGTCTCTTCTGAAAGAGAAAAAAAACTTATCTTTAAGTATTCACATCAAATTGAACAAATTAAGTACATAAATCATTAAATTCCTCACCAGGGTCCTTTTTCCTTCGATTCAAGTCTGCGATTTTGTGCCCAATGTACGAGCCCACTTTTCTGAGTTCAATGTCCATCGTACATTCGTCCACCTTTTTAATATCTTGAAGCCAATATCGGAAAACATCTGAAAAAAATATTAAATTTGATCAGGAGCACATTCTTCTGAAAACCCAAATTTGAGGTCTATGTGACTAAAGCAGATGAATTTGTAACCCAAAAAGATTAAAATTCAACTCAAAACAGTTGCACTTTCAACCAAATAGTTGAAATTTCAAGCCAAAAAGATGAAAGTTCAATCCAAGAGGACGAGTTTTCAACAAAACAGTTGAATTTTCGACCAAAAAAGATAACTTTAACAAAATAGTTGAATTTTCAACAAAATAATTGAACTTTAAACCAAATAGTTGATTTTTTAACAAAATAGCTGCAATTTTAACCTACAAAGATGAATTTTCCGCCAAAAGACGAATTTAAAAAAAAATACATGAATTTTCAACCAAGCAGTTGAATTTTCAACCAAAAAAACATAGGTTTTCAACCGAAAATGGAAAAGTTAAACTTACAGTTTAAAACATATTTTTCAGCAACAAAAAAATCCAATTTTCAACCAGTTGAATTCAACAAAGAAGGCGAATTTTTAACAAAATAGTTTAAACCTTAACCAAACAGATGAACTTTAAACAAAGAACATTAATTTTCTAACCAAAAAGACAAATTCTCAACAAAAGAATTAATTTTCCAAGCTAAAAAATCGAATCTTATAGAAAACAGTTGACTTTAAAACCGAAAAAAATGAATTTTCAACAAGAAAAGATAAATTTTCAACCAAAAACTGGATGGTGGAATTTTCAGTTTAAAAAATTAATTTTCAACAAAAAAAGCGAATTTTTGACTAGTTGAATTCAAACAAAAAAAAAGAATTAAAAAAAATAGTTGAATCCTCAATCAAAAAGATGAATCATCAACAATATAAATGAATTTTCTAACAAAATAGTTCAACTTTCAATCAAGCAGTTGAATTTTCAACCAAGGAAGATGAATTTTTACCAAATAGTTGAATTTTTAACAAAAAAATGAATTTTTTACCAAGAAGATTAATGTTCTACCAAAACAGACGCATTTTCGACAAAATACATTACTTTTCGACAAAATTGTTGAATTTTGAAGCTAAAGATACCAATTATCTACAAAACAGTTGATTTTTCAACCGAAAAAGATAAATTCTCAACGAAAAATGTAATAGTTGATATTTCATCAACCAAAAAATATTTTAATTTGACATCGAAAACATTTGAATTCAACAAAAAAAAAACAATTTTCAACGACATAGTTCCATCGTCAACCAGAAAAGATTAATTTTCCACCAAGTTGTTGCATTTTTAACCAAAAAGGATAAATTTTCAACCAAGAATATTAACTTTCTACCAAAAAAGACGAATTTTCAACAAAAGATATGAATTTCCTACCAAATAGATAAAATTTTCACTAGAAAAGATCAATTTTCAATCAAAAATATCTATTTTTAACCAAAAATGGAATAGTTACACTTTCGGTTAAAAAAATTATATCACAACCAAAAAGAAAAACGAATTTCAACAAAACAGTTAAATTTTCAACCAAAGAGTTGAACATTCAACCAAACAGTTGAATTTTCAACCGAAAGGTGACCTTTTAACCAAAAAGATTAATTTTCTACCAAAAAGACAAATTATTAACAAAAAGCCGCTGCACAGTAGTTTGGTGGGCGCGTTTATTATACGGTGTATCTTTAATTGTGATACTTTCATGAATACTGTGCTTCCCCACAGAAGATTGTTTTGTTATAAAGAAATCATTCTTTGACAACAATTAGGCTAATATGTTTTCTTTGATCATGATAAAAGACTGCTATGATAAGAGTATTTTGGATTGTAAAAGGAGTCTGATGGGATGGAAAAGGCGATTTCGCCTGCGCTTTTTATGATTTACTTCTTGTTGCTTATTATTATGTATTGTTCATTTTGCATAGGTCATAGAAGGGTTTTATATAGTTCAGTAGATTCATTTCTTCAACGCAAATAAATTATATACTTAAAGTATTGGTGCATTTCAAAAATTGAGAATTTTTTATCCTTTAAATGTTAAACAAATTGACAAATCTGTATACATCATAACTTTATATTGTCATACAGGCCTGTTACATACATCATTATATTTCTCTTAACATAACGAATAAATTTACTAATTACAATATTGATATTTTCCCAAAATTAAGAGAATGTTTCTCTTATAAACGTTAGAAAAATTTACAAATGTGTACATATCATAACATCATTCAGTCACAGAGTGCTTCTAAATATATCTAAAGATTCACGTTGTCAAAATGAACAGATTTGGTACATATTATGTTGCTATATTCCTAATATTAAAAAAAAATACAAACGAAAAATTAAAAACTTCAAAAATTTTTAAAGACGAAAATTTTTCTATGGAGACAGCTATAAATATTCTGTTAAATTATATGAACTAAGTACCACCCCGTGTTTGGAAAAACTCGAGTTACAGAGCCTGGTATTACTACCAATACTGGAATAAAAATTCTTAAAATTTCGAATTCTTTAAATTATCCCATGTAGAAATTGCGATCGGGATCAGGAAGGACCCTAGCTAGTTTTCTCTATTTCTGATCGGACTCTGATCGGGGAAAATAGAGAGGGTCTGGCTAGTTCTGTAACCGTGTCTCAGCCGGGCTCTATCTAGAACTTCTAGCCAGGTCATAACGGGAATATCCTTCCACCGCCCATCTAGACTCTCTGTTTTCCGGTACGTTCAACATTCAGACGTGATATAAATATATGTAAAAAACGATTTGTGAACAAAAAAAATGAATAATAATATTCAAATACATACAAAGTTTGGATATATACTTTCGAATGTTTATATTTTGTTGCCTGAGAATCGTATTTTTTTGCATATACTTGCATTACACAACACGTGAATGTTGAATATTTACACTCAACTATGACAATTCGTTATTTTCATTCTTTTCCACCGGCTTTCACTTAGACAGTACAAATTTAGCAGTTTCCCTTATATCACATATATTAAAAACAATTTTTTCTTTACTTTAAAGAAAATAACATTATTTAAGAGGTGAAAAAATAAAATGGCTAAAATTTGTTGGTTATATTGAAACACCCTGTTTAGTACATAGGTTAGATAGAATTTAATAAAACTATAAGTTACACTTTATTTAATGAAAATTTCGGTTGTGTTATTTTCATTAAAAGCACGTGTCTATAAGTGCTAAACACTCGAATGCTTTGGATGAAAATAAAGTTAGTTTGCTGCCACGTGCAGTTCGGGCAGCCATTCGCGTGTTCACTGAAGTATAATTTATAGTGAATACAAACTTCTGAAGATGGCACTGCTGTATATACAATGCAGCGCCATCTTCACAAATTTCATCTAGGGTATACTGACTAAGGTCCGACCACTCACTGAATAGAAATTACTAGTCCAGTTGTTCTAGTGAGTTTCTGACCACTGCCCTAATTGAAATGGGGCCAAATGGGGTGATTTCTACATGGGATTTCTTATCACTCTCACGATATTTAATGAATGAACCTCAAACTTTTTTGAAAAAAACGACGTATTTCATTAAAATTGACGTATAATTTTTTTCCCTTAATATAATCAAAATTGCAGCAAAAAAAAATCACACGTAAAACGATTTTTGAGAAAAAAAATAAAATCGAAAAAAGAATTTATTCTTATCCGATTCGGCTTTAAGCTTAAAAAATAATGGGCATTATTTAGGACTACATTCCTTCCAAATTTCATGAACCTAGATATACTTATTTTCGATTTATCATAAAAAAAGTATTGTTGAATTGAAGTACGAAAATTTTCCTCGTTACAAATCGTTCTCTATGATGAAGCAATACAAGAATTTTCAACCAAAAATATGAAATTTCAACAAACCAGTTAATTTTCAACCACGTAGTTTAATTTGCTAACAAATTGTTGAATTTTAAAGCCAAAAAGATGAATTTCAACCAAACAAGATTTCAAGTTGGAATCAAAAACAGTTGAACTCAACTAAAAAAGACGAATTCTCAACAAAATAGTTGAATCCTCAACAAAAATAGATTCATCTTCAACCAAATAGTTGAATTTTTAACCGAAAGGGAAGATTTTTCAACCAAGAAGATACAGTTTCTACCAAAAAAGACGAATTTTCAACAAAATACGTGAATTTTCTACCAAATAGATGAATTTTCAACTAGAAGAGATTAATTTTTAAATAAAAATATCAATTTACGATCAAAAATGGAATAGTTACATTTTCAGAAAAAAAAATTAATTTTCTACCAAAGAGATGAATTTTCAACAAAAAAGTGAATTTGCAGCCAAATAGTTTAATTCTCTATCAAATTGTTGAATTTCAGAGCCAAAAATATGAGTTTCCAAAAACAGTTGAATACTCAACCAAAAAAATATTAATTTTTAACTAGATAGTTGAATTTTTAACTAAAGAAGATAAATTTTCAACCAAAAAAATGAATTTTTAACAAAGCAGTTTTACTTTCAACGAATCAGTTGAATTTGTGACAAAAAAATGACTTTTTAACAAAATAGTTGCATTTTCAATAAAATAATTAAATTTTCAACCAAACAGTAGCATTTTTAACCAAACGAGATGAATTCCGAACTAAAAATATAACAGTAGACTTTTCACCAAAAAAAGTTGGATTTTCTTATTGGGTTCTATTAATTTTGTTCGCATTTAATGGAAAAAGAAAAAAAGGGGAAAAATAAGTCTTTAAAAAATGAGAAAAAGTGGGAATAGGGGAAAGAGTGTGAAGTCTGAAATATAAAAGTGATTTTCAAACTCATTAAGTTATTATTGAACTGCACCGTTGCCGGGCCATCTTTCGTGAAATTCGCAAACTTTGTTAGAATTTATCATCAGGAGAGGTACAAAACATTATCTAAGTTCGTAATGTTAGTTTCGCTGACCCCCCACCCCCTCCACCCATGTTACTAACCGTAGTTTTTTGCGCCCCTAAGATGGATTCCAATACCGCTCTTGGTGTTGTTCTCATTGCTCCAGTAATTGCCAGAAAAAGACCATTTGAAGGCTTTCCAGCTGATTCCCGAAGTTAACCAAACTGGTTCTTAGCACCCACATCAATGAGGCATAAGTTATAATCGGTCTAATAATTACCGTATATAACCAGTAAACTACCTTGGGTTTGAGTACCCAGGTTTTTCCAATTGTGCCTCTGCAGGCTCAAAAGGCCGCTTTGGCGATTTTTACTACCGCATCAGCACGTAGTTTCTAGGTTAGCTTAGGGTCAAAAATGACGCCTAAAAACTTAGCTGATGTGGAGAAGTCAACCTTTTGGCCATTGAACTTAGGCTTCTTGAGATCAAGCTGGTTTCCGCGTCTCATAAAAACCACAAGTTCAGTTTCATTCGGGTTAACAAATAGGCCACGGTCGTAGCACCAATCCTCAACATTGATGAGAGTATTTTGCATGAGTTCAACTAGAGTGCCCTAATGTTTACCTGTTACCAGGATAGCAAGGTCATCTACATAGTTTATAACCACGAACATAATTTAACGGACATCAAATGATTGCTTTTTGTTTTGTTTAATACCTTTTATGGCGAGCAATTTTGTTGGATCTAGCTTTTGCTTCGGTGGCCCTTCATAGAACTTTTTCGTCCGATTTGATAACTGTCCGGTGACGGAACTTCGCTCTAAAGTTTCATGACCGAAAACTGCGAGGGCCATATTTTTTATAAAGATACTAGGATTTCTGGCTGTGCACATTACTGTGTCAAATGTTGATTTTGGTATCCAAACGTCTCTGCCTAAATGTACCTAAAATATTTGAAAATTGAGGATCCGGATTCTATAACCCAGCATAAAATTTACCAGGCCGTTTGATTTGGCTCCCGATGCCTTCAAATTCGATTATTGAAAAAAAATTTGAACTTTACATCCTTGTAGAAAATTTCATGGCGCATCTCTTTTTCTTAAGCAAAAATGTTTCATCTCTTACCGTTTCTGAAAAAAAGTAAAAAACTCCATTTCTCGAAAAAAAATTAATAAGGATTTTCGCTTCAACTTGCTCCGAAAGACAAAGTTCTTAATATTTTTAGATGAAAATTGGCAGAGGTATAGCTTAAACTATTCTAACGAAGACATGATATCTAAAATTTGTCGCTTTTGTGATCAAAAAAAGTTATTAATTTTTTTGACAAGCAATATCGAAATAGTGTTTGGCAAATTTCAATCGCTTCGTTTATCGAGGAAATTTTGAGTAAGCCCAAACTTTAAGCGAAAGAAATGTTCATTAGTGCATAATTAAGTTTTTTTAAAAAGTATTACTTCAATTGAATTAACCGTTAAAAAGATACGAGCATTCAATTAGCGTTGATCGAGCGCGTGCGAGTTGAGAACTCCGGAGTCTCGACAACCGTCGCTGCGACCGCTCAGCCGTTATATACATGAATGCATCTATTTCCCAGAATTTTTCGCAAACAAAGTCCTTCGAATAGGTACAAATCAGAAGAAAGGTAGACATAGCACCATTTTAAAGATGCACTCGAAAAGTATCAGACGTCTTAGACTGTAGAAAACTTTGATTCCCAACTTTTTATTGTTGCATTGTGCAAATATATCGTTATTATCTGCACAAAAGTTATTTAAATATGAGAATTTAAATGTCAATGAATTTGCCAGAAGATCCTGTGCGAGGAAGAGAGAGAGAACTAAAGATGAACAAAATTGGGCTAAGAATATTTGGAAGGCAGAAAAACAAGGTATTTTATATTTTATTTAATAAGATCAGCGTGATCAAAATTTAAAGCATAGTCGACATTGTTTTTCAATTTTGTTCAAAACAGGATAATTTAAACAATTTTCATACTACTTTAAATAAATAAAACTTTTTTTATTCTTGCTTTGTTGGATGATACTTAATTACACGAGCTTCAGAAATTTTCATTCTCTTCGGTTTTTGCATGTAGCTCTGAAAAACTCTCTTATAATCTTGTAAAATATCTTTCGCATTCTCAACGAGATTGAAGGGTGGATTGCGAGCATATTTTATCATCTGATAATACTCATTTTCAGTTTCTACGTATTCCATTCTTTTCAATTTTTTCGCATAAAGTCCGACATTTCTATCGCATTGACAGTACGAATATCCCCGAATAGAAAAAACGTGCCAAATTTCAATATTTAATTGAATTGATAGCAAACTCAAGTACGCAAGGACAGTGTGGTTTTGAATTTGGCCGCCTGCAGCATCCAAAAAAAGGATTATTTTCAAGTGACGTAACTTATCACTTTCTGCTTTCATGGAATAATCAACGAAACTGCAAATAGTGTTTGCTCCTTTCTTCGCGTATCCTTCAAGGCATGGAAACATGTAACTACTTTCGGTGTTATGGATATGTACATAAAAGAGATATAGCTAGATTTTCCGATTATAAAACTGATTAGAGACAGGAAGTTTCGGTAACACTAAATTTTGCGCATAAGCAAGTTCAGCACATAATACACCTTTTTTGGATAACAATCGTTTTTTTAAAGTTTGATATTCTTCTGCATTCTTTTTATGCTGAATTCATTCTGGAGATTCTGAATTATTATTAGTAATACTTAATTCGCAAAAATGACACATATCAGTATGAGGCCTTTTAAATGTAAACGGGAAGTTATGGTTAATGAACTTATAAGCAGATTCTTCTAATGGATACGTTTTACAATCCGTTACACTTTCATAGTACTCAGTGAATGAATAGTACATTGTTTTCAAATCTAACTCTGAATTTTGAAAAAAATCTAAAGAAGATTTAGAGAAACGTGATTTTCGTTGTGGTTTACTGTAACAGTGTATTTTAATCATCCCCTTATTTCATCTGGTCATTTGAAAGATTTCTCATCACGACTTCCTCTCTCATCATTTCAAATTTTTTTCCAAAAGTTTCTTTTGAACAGTCCTTAGTCTATCGTCTTCTAACTTTAAAATCTTGCAAAGAAAACTCTTACAAACAGGTACATCATCTTTATCGATTGAACAATAATAAAAATTCCATACGGTCAGCCTAGGTTTAGTATCACATTTTATAGCAGAAGGATCTTTAAACTTCATCAAACTAGCTAATAGGATATATTTTGCATGTGATAATTTTCCAGCCTCCAGAAATTAGAATGCAACTTCTCTTGATCGGCAATTTCAATTTTTTCAAAGCATTTTTTATTCTTACAGCAAAAGTCAACAGTCTCTTGAACTGTTGATAAATATTCTTCACCCTATACGAATAAACACAATGCAGGATTTTCATAACTGTGTAACACTTTTTACTGAGCATGAATATTTAAAAAGAAAGCAATTCTTTAATATTTTTAATGCATTTCTTAATTAATTCATCTGGACTGCTTTAAAAAAAAACTTCATTTTAAGGCTCTAATAACCAGCCAGAATAAAAAAGTTTTGTTTATTTAAAGTGGTATGAAAATTGTTTTAAATTATCCTATTTTCAACCAAATTGAGAAACAATGTCGATTATGCTTTAAATTTCAATTACGTTGATCTTATTAAATAAAATATAAAGAACCTTGTTTGTTTTTGCTTTGCAAATATTCTTAGCCCAATTTTGTTCATTTTTAGTTCTCTTTCTTCCTCGCGCAAGATCTTCTTTTCTTTTCGATCTTTCTTTTCGAGTGCATCTTTAAAATGGTACTATATTTACATTATTTCTAATTTGTACCTATTCGAAGGATATTGTTTACGAAAAATTTTGGGAAATGGATGCATTCATGTATATAGCGGCCGAGCGGGAGCAGCGGCGCGGCGGTTGTCGAGACTCCGGAGTTCTCAACTCGCACGCGCTCGATCAACGCGAATTGAATGCTCGTATCTTTTCAACGGCTAATTCAATTGAAGTAATACTTTTCAAGAAAAGCTTTATTATGCCCTAATGAACATTTCTTTCGCTTAAAGTTTGGGCTTACTCAAAATTCCCTCGATAAACGAAGCGATTGAAAGTTGCCAGTGAAAATCCTTATTAAAATTTTTTTTTTCGAGAAACGTAGTTTAAAAAACTTTCTTTCAGAAACGGTAATAGATAAAACTTTTTCGCTCAAGAAAAAAAGATGCGCCATGAAATTTCCTTCAAGGATATAAGGTTCAAAATGTTTTTCTTTTTTTCGAAAATCGAATTTCAAGGCATCGGGGGCCAACTCAAACGGCCTGGAAAATTTTATGCGGAGTTATAGAATCCTTAGCCTCAATTGTAAAATTAGGTTCAGTCCTCTTGGTTACGTAAAGAGAAATGGAGGCTCTTTAATTTAATTAAACTTCATTTTTAAACTTACATGTTTGTCAATTCTTCGAACGTAACCGACAGGCAAAACTCCTTTCGCTGACTGATTGACTTCAGACGAACAAACATTCGCCAACGTATCTAGAATATAAGTTGAAATATTCAAATTGTTTTGTTATAAATTTGAAGATAACCTTAAGAAAACAATTATGAATAAATGAATTTCATACTTCTAAGCTCTTCATAATCGTTGACGAGGCGGCTTTGCAGATCTCTATTAAGAACTGTTAATTCTTTCTGCATTCTATTCGTCTCTTCAAGTTCCATCTTCAGTCTCTTATTTTCCAACTTCAAATTGTGGATTTCTGTCTCATTTTTGTCTTCCTCCTTCCAATCCTAAAAATAAGAATTTTGTATTCAAATATTGAAAACAGTGATTTGGCAGTGAAGAAGTATTCATAATGTAAATAAATAAATATAGAAAATACATATAATATAATAATAATATGGTAAATAAATCAATACAGAAATACATCTAACTTACAGTGGAATTCTTTTGTTTTTTTGAGGGAGGATCATACGTATAACTATCATTCTCGGGCCTTTTTGCAACTCTTCCTGATCTCCTGCATTCTCTCTGATCACTTTCATTCCTACTGTTGTCATTTTCCTACAATTAGAATAAATTAAAACAAATTCTTTTCAACATTTTTTTAGAACTTTAGACTTACCGCTTGAAGATTTTCTGAATGGAGTTTTGCTACGTGTTGCATCTTAGCAATCGAATCTAAAATACAAAGAAATAATACAGATACAATACAAATTATGTTCCTCGGATCTAAAGGAAAGGCTACTAGAAGTATTCAAGCTTAATATTACTTAAAGGGCTTCAAGCTCATTTGGTCAGGGGAGTGGAAAACTACAGAAAAACAAAACTCCCGAGCGTAGGCGGTTACCGACAGGCAAGTTTGGTTATAGAAATATAAGAGCATCGAGTGGCGATATTCATCCTCGGCGTGAAACCTTCCGCTCGACAGTAGTTTGGTCAGGGGAGTGGAAAACTGCCGAGCGAAGGAGGTTACTGACAGAAAAGTTTGGATGTAGACATTTAATAGCTTCGAGTGCCAACATTCATCCTCGGCGTCAAACCCCCCGCTCGACAGTAGTTTAGTGAGGGCAGTGGATAACTGCAGAAAACCAAAACTTATATCACAACATGAAAAATAAAAATACAACAAATATATACAACCTTCACTAATCCTTTCGTCATCCATACTCGCAGCGATTTTTACCGCTTTCTCCCAGTTTAAAATCCTCTCTATTAAAAGTCTATTTCTTATCCTCTCCGAGTTGAGTCCAAGCAAAAATTGGTCCAATAATCTAGTCTTGAGTTCCTCTCCAAAATCGCATTTCATTCCAAGGGATTTCAGTTTTTCAATGAAATCCTTTAAATACTCATTTCCTTGGCGACAATTTCCAAATTTGAACCGTTCAGTGTTAATATTTGGTGGTTTTGGTTCTAAATATTGTCTAACCATTTCAACGGTTTTCTCAAAAGTTTGGTTTCGCGGTTTTTCTGGGGCGCAAATATCTCTGAATGTGTTGTACCATTTTGAACCCATTACTGTAAAAAACATGATCGCTTTTTTTTGAACTGGAACGTCATTCGCTTCACAGTAGAGCTCAAACCTTTCGACGTAATTTGTCCAGGATTCGACTTTTTCGTCAAAAGGTTCCATTCGACCAAACGGAAGTTTTTTCGCTTCATATGACTGCAAACTTCGTTCTAGGAATCGAACGAGGGATGTCTGTTAAAGAAAAAAAATTAAATTGTAAATAATTCCAAGCAGAAAAAGAAAACAATTTTTTTCTTTATAGTCCAAGCGATACACTTAAATTTTGCTCTGCTTGTTACAAAAGCATGAGAACAAATACACTTCAAATAGGGATGTGCGATTCAAAGACGATTCTTGAAGAGCTCAATTTTTTGGCCGAAAAATCGATTTTGAAATCGATCCTTAGCTATTCGGTTTATTTGAGAATCGTTTCTTTACCACCCAATGCAATTTTGAACGATTTTTAGCTCGATTTTGTCAAAATCGATCCCAAAGTTTCGAAAAATCGATTCTCATGTATCCGATTAAAGACCGATTCAAGAATCGATCTTTCTGGAAGAATCGAACCTCCCTAATTTCAAATCAGACGGACAGGTACACTTCATTCAAGTCACAGACTCTCTCGGCGACAAAATTTGTTGCTTTTTAGAAAAAATTATGCGACACAGATTTTTCCGATTTGAGAATACAAATTTTTCTGCGAAGCTACAAGTATCTGAATTTTAAAATTTGTTAAAAAAAACACCAACTCCTTCTTCAAACCTCTATAACTTTAGACTTAACTGAGATATTTAAATAAGAGAATTAGAAAAACAGGAAATTACTAAGACAAACAGAAAATTATTAGAGAATTAGAAAATTGTTGGGAAATTAGAGAATTGATGGAGAATTAGAGAATGACAGAATAATTAGAAAATTAGAGAATTGCTGGAGAATTAGAGAAGTATTAGAGAATTACAGAATTGTTGGAGACATAGAGAATTATTAGAGAATTTCTTGGCGACAAAATACGTTGTTTTTAAAGAAAATTAGGCGACACGTATTTTTCCGATTTGAAAACAAACATTTTTCTGCGAAGTTATGAGTATTTGAATTTTGAAGTTTGTTTTTCAAGAAAACAGCCATCGTTTTTTTAGCCTCTATAATTACTGACTTAATTAAGCTATTTAAATTAGAGAATTTGAGAATTGTTGGAGGATTAGAGACTTACTAGAGGATTAGAAAATTATTAAAAAATTAAAGAATTATTAGAGAATCTCTTGGCGACAAAATATGTTGTTTTTCAGAAGAAATTAGACGACACGTATTTTTCCGAATTGAGAACATTTTCCACCAATTCTTTCTTTAAACCTCTAAAACTGTTTAATAATTAGCAAAAAATAAACAGCTGGGGTTTAGGTGAACACAGGATCTTTATATTTTTAAAGAAATCGATGCCATTTTGTTCATTTTCAAACTTAAATTTTTTTAAAATTCAAGTACTCATAACTTTGCAGACAAATTTTTGTGCTAAAATCGGAAAAATGTGTCGCATAATTTCCTCTAAAAAACGCTATTTAACAAAATGGCTGTGATTTTTCTGATAATCAGAAGAATTAAAAAAACAAAACTTAAATATCAGAATTACTTAAAAGTACAGCATTTCAAAGAAAATGTGCCATTTTTTCCGAAAAAACAATTGATAAAATTTTTAGTATCTGGATTAAAAAGTTTTCTAATGGCAATAGATTTACGCCAAATTTGATGCTGTTGTAACAATTAGAGCAAAATTTTCAGTATTTTCAGTGGTACCGCTTGAACTATTACAGTTCAAGCACTTTAAATAAACAAAACAAAAAAATTAACATCGCTAAGAAGTTTCTTTTTAATTTCAATGAGTCACTCGTTCCAAATCAATTGATTTTAATTATTTTAATTGAAATAAATTGCTGACCAATTGAGGTTGCGAACTTTAAAATCTACACCTTTCCAGACTTTCAATTTTAAAAAGCTTTTAAATTCTCCGAATTTTTTCAATTTAGATATTTTAAAACTTTAGTTATTTCCATTTTCATAAAGATCGAAAATGATAATGATGATAATCATGTTAATAATAAACTTTTAGGTTAGAATGGTTAAAACTGAATTTATACACATATACGATTCTAAATTGATTCAATACCATTTTGAAATTTTTTTCAATCTTGACAAATATAATATAAGGAGAATGTTACTTATTGTATTTCATAATATTTTTGCACGATAAACTAAATAAAAAAATAAATTCTGAAACATTTTAAAAATACCTGCATCTCTTGTGCTACCTGTAAACCTTCATTTTGCTCCGAAGATGAACTTTCGTTCTCCATTATTTTTTCAATTTACTATTTTTCTTGTTTATTATTACTAAACGAACTTTAATTAATATTTTTCTCCCCGGAATTTGTAAACATTTTAGGTTTTCATGGTAATATTAATGGTCGCAGCTCAGCTGACACGGAAAAATGACGTTGACGTAAGCTGAGGAATATCTAAGGTTGGCCAGAAACGGAACTGCGCATGCGTCGTAAAAAAACTTAGGCATTCATGTTCTAATATGGCGGTACAAGATGGCCATACACTGGTGCATGAACATTGGCATAAAAATGCATAGAACGAAACCTTATTTTTACATATCTACATCGAAAACCATTTCTAATCTTAAGTGTATTTAGAAATTACTTTTTATTCTTCAAGGTCTATTTTACGAAACAATAAAATTGAAAGAACAAACAATTATTGATTATATTATTTCATAAAATGGTCATTGGAAAATCAAAACTAATTTCCAAATGCACTTATAGTGAAAAATTATTTTCCACAAAGATATTAAGAAGATAAAGTTTAGTCCCGTGCGTTTGGTGCCAATGTTTATAAGCACCAGCGTATGGCCATCTTACCAAAACTTGCCCAGCGACGTTACAACGTGAAATACCTAATTGGCAACACTGGTAATGACGTCGACTCTGCCGACGTCAACTTTTTTCTTGGGGGGGAAAATAATACAACTTCAAAGGAATTTTCGAAAGTGTCAAGAAAAGGATATTTCCGTAATAATAAAAGATATAAGAAAACCAGTCGCGCTCTCATTACCTTGAACGTGAAATTAGGAGCATTAAAAAAATAAAATTTGACGGAAATCGACTCGAAATGTCAAAGTGTCCCCGAAAAGAGGTTATGTTCGTGTTGTACATTTCAGTTTTTCGAGCTTAGATTTCAATTTTTGACGGAAAAATAGCAGAAAGCTTACTAGTTGTTATTTCCCGATGTTAATAAATTAGAAATTTGAAAAAAAGTGAAAATGAAGACGAGAAAAACTGTTGCTGCTTTGGGAGCTGGCTTAATTCTAGCATGTTGTGTTATGATTTATTTGATGCTAGACGTCACTCTCTTTCCCTTAGGACACAATTTTAAGACTTCTGTCAAAGATGTAAGTTACTTCAAACATTTTCACTTTTTTTTTTTGCCAATTTTCTCTGATTTTTATTCATTTTTAAGTAATTTAAGGACATATAACCTTAAAATTTAGAAATATTTAAAATGGTTTATAAAAGCCAGAAAAATAGCCATATTGTAAAATGTTACCAAATTTGAAAGAAAATCTAAGTATTCTTTAAAAAATATCTGAGGTTATATAAATATAATTTTCCTAAAATTCTTCAGAAAATTCAAAAAGATTTTCCAAGAATTCAGATGAGTCGAAAAAGAATCTAGAAAATTGTAAAGAACATTTTTTTATTTACAGGATTTTACCAAATTTTAGAAAAAAAGCAAGTCAGTTTAAAAGATATGTATGAGTGTTAGAAGTTTAAAAGAAATTAAAAAATGTTCCATAAATTTTCGGAAATCTTTTCGACTTTTAAAATATTTTTATCTTTTTAAAACTTTTAAAATTAAAAATTCTTAAATATCTTTTAAACTGACTGAATCTGACTTAAAAAATCTTTATTTTGTTTTAAATTGTTTGAAATCAATTCAAATTTTCAATTATTTTTGAAATTTTTTTAAAACTTTTAAACATTTAAAAAAATGATTTGCAAAATTCAAAAAATTACCTTGAAAACTTCCAGATTGTTTTTCGACAATTTTGGAAATCTTTTAAAATGTTTTTAAATTTCTTTAAATATTCACTTGAAATTTATTTTTCAAGATAAAAAAAATCATTTAAATTTTTCTCAGGAATCCTCTTGAAATCTTTCAAAATTCTTTAAAAAGTTATAAATTTTATAATACATTTAACGCTTTCACGATGAATCATTATGATAAAATGAGTTGTTTCGGGTTTCAATCGTGTGCAAAACTACGAATCTTGCCGACGTTTCGTGAACATTGCAATTCACTTCTTCAGGG
>JAUMHM010000072.1:19931359-19941592 GCA_032362435.1 Melikaiella ostensackeni
AAGAGTTTCCATAATTGGTCGAATGCAATAATTGGAAACTTATGAACTGCCGCCTGATAGAAAAAGTATAAAATGCAGATGGATTTTCAAGATTAAAAAGGATTCTTCTGGAGCACTTAAAAGGTAGGGTTGTAGTAAAGGGCTATAGTCAACATGAAGGTTATGATTACGAAGAAACTTTTGCACCTGTTATAAAATATTCTATTAGAACTATTTTAGCGGTGATTGCTCATAAAGATACGGAGTTAATGCAGTTTGACGTCAAGACCGTATTTCTCTATGGTGATATACATTTTGACGTTTATATGGAACAACCAAAAGGTTATAATGACAATACAGCTCGAGTATGTCATTTGCAAAAAGGAATACACGGTCGTAAACAAATTCCTCGTCAGTGGAATAAGAAACTTGATGATTTCTTGAAACGTCATAATTTTACTTGAAGTCTTAATGATCATTGTATGTTTTTCAAGATTCAGACTCTTTCACAATTTTGGCTTTGTACGTAGATGATGGTCTTGTGATTTCTACGTTGAAGAAGAAATTACATTCTGTTTTACGAGATTTAAAAGTCGAATTGGTTGTTACTGAAGAGGAAGCCAAGCACTACGTTGGACTTGTGATAAATAGAAATAAAGAAAAATATCAGTATCAGTCAAAGCCACTACATTGAAGAAATTATTAATCGTTCCAACATGATTGACTGTCAAATGGTACCAACACGTGGAGATCCACATACAAAGAAACAACAAGTGATTGCTCAAAGTTCGACAGAAGTTGAGTATATCGCTGTAGCAGAAGCAGGAAAAGAGGCTGAATGGCTACGAAACCTATTATTTGACTTGGACTGCAGTCAAAAGTTTTTTACACTTATTAGATGCAACAATCAATCAGGTTATAAATCCTGAATATCATCGTCGCACAAAACATGTTGATGTACGTTATCACTTGATTCGGGACCTGGAATACAAAAGGGTGATTGAAGTGAAATTCGCATCAACAAGTGAGCAGACAGCAGATATTCTGACAGACTTATTTAACCCTCCACATGAAAATTGTCTGAAAATGATGAAGCTGAACCAGGTTTTCCCTACTGAGCTTTCATTGGATGACTATTAATTTGCCAAAACATTATTTGCCAATGACTACCCGTTATCGAAAAAATCGGCTTCAAATTATTTTCAATGGTTGAAATGTTTATTTATTAAATTCTCACGTAAAATAATGTGAATATAATATTTTTATTACCTCTTTTTAATACAAAATTCAACCTTTGAAAATTGAAGAAAATTGAAAATTGAATTTTCAGCGGTGGGAAATAGAAGAAAATTCAAAATTAAACTGTTGAAAATTCAATGTCAAATTTTCTTCGATTTTCAACAATTGAAAATTCATGAAAAAAGAGAATTTTATATCAAAAACAAGTATGAAAAATGCTACATATACATAATTTTGCATGGGAATTCAATAAATAAACATTTCAATCCATAAACAAATTTTTTGAAAAAAATTGATTTATTCGAAAACGTGTCGCCGTTTTGTTCTTGATTTTTCAACAGTTAAGAATTAATATTTTTCGGTTAAAGATTTATCATTTTAGTTGAATTTCTTCTTTTTGGTTTGAAAATTCATCTTTTTTGGTTAAAAATATTATTTGGTTAAGAATTTAATTATTTTGTTAAAAATTTAATAATTTTGTTCAAGTCATCCTTTTCCGTTGAAAATTCGTCTTTTTGGTTGAAAGTTCAACTGCTTTGATGAAAATTCGTCTTTCTGGGTTGGAAATTTAACTGCTTTGTAAAAAATTCGTCTTTTTGGCTTGAAGCTTCATCTTTTTTGGTAAAAATTTCTTATCATCTTTTTTGGTTAAAGATTCATCATTTTAGTTGAATTTCATCTTTTTGTTTTGAAACTTCATCCCTTTTGGTAGAAATTTCTTTTATTTATCTTTTTTGGTTAAAAGTTCAACTATTTGGTTCAAAAATTAACATTTTTGTTGAAAATTCAACTGTTTTGTAGAAAATTCGTCTTTTTGGCTTGAGATTTTAACAGTCTGGTTGAAATTGTTTTTCTTTCTTGACTGAAAAATCTTTCTTGGTTGAAAATTTAACTTTTTTGTTAAATTTCGTCTTTTTGGTTTGAAACTTCATCTCTTTTGGTAGAAATTCTTTCTAATCATCTTTTTTGGTTAAAAATCAATCTGTTTTGGTTGAGGATTCAACTATTTTGTTGAAAATTCGTCTTTTTTGGTCGAATTCAACTATTTTTGATTTAAAATTAAAATCTTTTCTCGTCGGAAATTCAACCACTTGGTTGAAAGTTAAACTCCTTTACGAAATATTAATTTTTTTCTTCAAAGATTCATCATTCTAGTTGAGAATATATCTCTTTGGTTGAAAATTTATGTATTTTGTTGAAAATGCGTCTTTTCTGGTAGAAAAATGATATATTTACATAAATCTACATGAGAATTTGATAAATAAATATTTCAATTCATAAAAAAAGAATTTTGAAGAAAGTCTATTTTTTCGAAAACGGTTCGCCATTGGCAAATAATGTTTTGGCAAATTAATAGTCATCCACTGGACTCTCCGTACAGAATTTATGAGATTAAAGAAAAAATCCCATCTCTAATCATCTCCTTGTTAGCTAGTTCTATTTTATTTGCATTTTTTTTATTTACAGTTTTTTGTTGGTTACTTCACTTCATGTTTTGTCTTCGATCTGTCAACGTTGTTATTTAGAATAAACTCATATTTATATCTATTAAAATAAAAATCCACGTTCAATTTATTGCAACATTATCTTTAAAAGTACAATTTCTTTTTTCAAGTCCTTAGAGTGGGAAGCGCAGTACGACAATTATCAGAAACTCTTTGACTACATGAATGAAAACCATCAACTAAATGTCCAGATTCAATTCGGAACACTTGCAGATTATTTTGATACTGTGAGAGAATCTAAATCTGTAGAAGAGTTTCCAAGTTTATCCGGGGACTTCTTTACATATGCAGATAGAGACGATCATTACTGGAGTGGATATTATACATCAAGGTGAATATAAATTACGAGTTAAAATTGATTCATTGCTTTCGAAAAATCTTGAATAATATTAATAAATTGAAACATAAATTAAAATGTCTCCTCTTCCAGACCTTTCCACAAAAGACTGGACAGAGTTCTTTTAGGATCACTACGAGGATCCGAATTACTCTCTACAATTGCTTGGATTAAAGGAAACGACCAATTAGCAGAAGGAAACATCGCTTCGCGAATCAGCGAAGCCAGAAGGTGGCATTCTTTATTCCAACATCACGACGGTGTCACTGGAACTGCGACAGACAACGTTGTCGTCGATTATGCTCAAAAAATGATAACAGCCCTGAATAATTCGGCTCATGCTCTGCAACAATCTGTGGCACATTTACTTAAAAGTCCTCACAATTCTCAAATCAACACGGATGAAGTTTATTTGACTCTTGACGAAACTCGGTTCGTATTTATTATTTTAGAATAATGATGTTTGGAAACATCCGAATAATTCAGATCAATAATTTATAGTTGATTAATTTCAGATCGCATCATACGAGCGCGGGTGAAAAACAAGTTGTGATGCTCGGTAATGATTACCCCTCGAGGAAAATTATCCTCTACAATTCACTTCCACGACAAAGAACAAAAGTTCAAACGATTTTAATTTCTGCACCACGTGCAAGAGTTACGGATCGAATGGGTCATCCAGTTGAATGTCAAATTTCACCTGTTTGGGTTGGACCTTCAGCACTTTCGGCTGCAAGATACGAGCTTTCCTTCCTGGTAACAGTACCAGGTTTTGGATTGACCACATACGTCATTCATTCTGTGCATGGAAATTCTTTACCAAAGTAAGTACTAGGTTCTCAGAAGATGAGTCTGATGATATTTTCGATGATATACTACCTGAAAACAACCTTTTTTCCTCAGAGGACTTAGATCCATCAAGCGTGATAGATGAGACTGACTTTCCAAGAAAAATAGCTTTGCCCACAGCACAGTGGGACAAAATTGGATTTCGTTGGACAAATCAGTCTACCGGTTATAATTTTTGTCCGATTTGGACATTCTTTTTTTTTTTAATTAAAGCTGACTAAATTCTTCATTACCAAAGTGAATTGCTCAGAAGATGAGTGTTGATATTTTCAATGATAAACTACTTGAAAACAACCTTTTTTTCCTTGGAGGACTTATATCCATCAAGTTTGAAAGATGAAACTGACTTTCCGAGAAAAATAGCTTTGTCCACCGCAAAGTGGGACAAAACTGGATTTTTTTTGGACAAATCAGTCTACCGGTCATAATTTTTATCCGATTTGGACGTTCTTCTTTTTAAATTAAAGCTGACTTATTTTTTTTTACCAAAGTGAGTTGCTCAGAAGATGAGTGTTGATATTTTCAACGATAAACTACTTGAAAACAAACTTTTTTCCTCGGAGGACTTACATCCATCGAATGTGAAAGATGAAACTGATTTTCCAAGAAAAATAGCTTTGTCCACCGTACAGTGGGACGTTTTTTGGACAAATAAGTCTACAGGTCACAATTTTTATACAAAAAAACCGTTATTTACAAAAGTTCAAATGTTCTGACAAATTGATATATTTATCTTTTTTTCAGAGAAGTACACTTGGCGAATGTGACTTTATACAACACAGCCTTGCCTTTTGCCGGGGTCCCAGGTTTCAGCAATCCGCAAATTTATCCCTCTACTCAGGAATTTTCCATCAGCCAACGTCCGGAACTTTCAGCAGCTTTTGGAAAATCGGGGCTTCTAAAAGCTTTACGAATAGGAGATACGACTTTTCCGGTTCATTTAGAATTCGTAAAATACGGGACGAGAGGTCCTGGACAAGATAGAAGCGGGGCTTATCTATTTTTACCTGACAAGAATGATCCAGACCCAGTATCAGCTGACAATGATCGGATAGTTCATCTAGTCACTGGTCCAATTTTGTCGAGAGTTTTTATCGAACTGCCTTATGTTCGACACACCTGTACGCTTTTTAATTCTCCGGGAAGTGACGGACTTGGATTGCAGATTTTAAATCAAGTTGATATATCGGAGACACAGAATTTTGAACTTGCGATGAGACTCGATACGGACATTGCCTCTGGAGATCAATTCTTCATGGATCTCAATGGGCTAAATGTAAGAATAAGGCTTATTTTTCAGTGGGTGACAATGAAAATGTAATGAAAAACAAAAGGTTTCTTGGTGGCCTCACAGGTCCTTTCTCCTATCATTTTCATTTAGAAAGCTTGAACTTTCTTAATAAAAAGGATGGAAAGAAATGTAATGGGGTTAAACATGAATTTTAGATAATATATTTTTTTAACACTGCATAAAATTCTCAACATTTTAGTACATTAAAAAAAATATATATATTTAAGAAAAAGTATCGAATTCATTATTCGAACAGCTCTGTGACCTTGGAACGTCACATCCTGCAATTCGCTCAACCAATTAGACCGCAAGCCGGCGGCGCATCTCTTGGCTGTGCAGAAGACACAAATTGGTTAATATAACCTAAAAATACGCAGAAATAACTGTTGCACAGACTCCGCCAGTCCGCGGTCTAGCAGCGGCTCCATTGACTACGATGTAGCTATCAGACAGCTGGCGGAAAATCAATTCACGATTTCTAACTAGAGATATTTGTTTACTTTAAATTGTTGAAAGGCAAGCGCCAGTCGCAACCAAATCTCACTAAACAATACAATTTTTCTTAAAATATGAAACTGAAAAAAGATAGTAATGAATAATGTCACTCAATAATAGATTTAATACTTTCACGATGATTCATTATGATGAAAGGAGGTGTTTCGGGTTTCTAGATGTTCCATAAAGATGTTGGCTATTACCGGTGAGATTGGGGATCCCATTGCTGCTCCTGAGGTTCGTTCGTAGAATTGGTTGTTGAAAGAGAAGTAAGTGTTATTGAGACAGTGTTCTATCAAAGGTATGAGATCGAAGGAGAAGTTTGTAGATGATTTAATAATATCGATTGTATCAGAGATTGGTACTTTGGTAAAGAGAGATACTACGTCGAAACTCACTAAGATGTCTTGGGGTTGAATGTGAACCTGTTGTATCTTTTTGATAAAGTCAAAGGAGTTTTGGACGTGTGTGACAGAGTTTCCTGTGAAAGGGTTTAGTTTTTTGGAGAGGAAGCGTGCTAGGTTGTAAGTTGGAGAGTTTATCGCGCTGACGATCGGTCTAAGCGGAATATTGTTTTTGTGTCATTGTAAAAACATATAATATTTTTCTAAGAAAACATAGAGAAGCAATCGAGATCTTAAAACACCCTAATAACATCGATAGGGACAATGGATATAATACAAATACGATTTGGCTTTCTGTCACACAACCGATTATTTGGAGCAGCAGTTGGAAAAGTAGTGCATGCAATGGAAAGTTCTGAAATCGTCAATATCTGCAATCATTACAGACAATGCCCCTAACATTGTTAAAGCTATCAGCAATTTTGTGAGAAAACCCACTATTTGCCCTGCTTTGTACAAATCCTGCAATTAGTGCCTGAAAGAGCTATGGCAAACACGCCTTATGTCTCCGAAATTGTGAGCAAAGTAAGCAGGAGCGTCACATATTTTACACAAAGTAATGTTGCTGCCGATGAGCTACGTCGTATTCAACGAGCAGAGAGTTAAACGGAAGGAACTTTTCTAAAACTCAAAGAACAAGAAGGTACACGATAGAATACAGTTCCTCACATGCTCGAGAAGTTCCCTGTATTGGCTCCATGAGTACGTGCTGCGCTATTCCCTCATCGCGATGCACCAACAATGCTGACACTTTCAGAAATAAATAGGGTCAAAGATTTAGTAGAAATTCTGAGACCAATTGAACAGATCACGAGGGAGCTTCGTGAAGAAGACGTTACTTGCTACTTACTATCATAAAAAGCTTGCGAAACTTCTTGGAAAGTAACCATCCAGAATCTAAAATTGGAATAAATTTGGAAACGAACTCACAGTGAAGGTGAAGCACAGATTTGAATTCGTAGAGAAGGTACAGAATCTGGCCAAAGCTACCCACTTAGACTCCCGCTTCAAAAGAGTTCCTCTTTCAAAGAATCCTACGGTGTCTCGAGCATAAATGCAGCAACAAGAACAAGATCAAGGAAATAGTTAGAACGAGAACTTCGATTTTTGGAACTTCCACGATCAGCAAGTAGCTGCTCAATCTCAATCCATGGATCTTGACGAGCCCGCTGGAATCCCAGCTGAACTACGACACTACCTTTCTCAAGCTGTCATCCCACGGAAAATAAATCCTTTCGAATTTCGGGAATTGGTAAAATGAACCTATCCGAACTTATACGAGTATTCGATAGCGATAAAGAATTTGCCGATACCAGAAGCATCTGCGCACTGCGAACGTCTTTTTTCAAAGGCGGGATTGATCGAAAACGATCGCCGAAATAGACTACATCCAGATCGCTTTTCGCAGTTGGTATTTTTATCAAACCTGAATGAAAATGACTGGAGATTTTGAAATTCGATTTTGTGTTACATGGGATCATTATTTCATATACATTTTTCTGATAGCGGCCATTGCCATTTCGCCAAAGAAATTCTCACGAAAATGTGATACTTGATCTTGATATGCTCATTATAATTAAAAAACTATGTTACAAGCAATTCTAATTTACCTTGATTTTAATTTTAATATAGTCGGACCTGTACCATTTCAACTTTTCGGAGACAGTGTTGCAATGATACCGGTTGGCACAGTAGGCAGTTGCGCATTACACGTACATGTACATGTGTGCGTGTAAACTATCTGCGCAAGCGCCTTCTCCTCATTCGCATGAGAGTAGGGGCACTGATGGCGGGAAAGTTGAAATAGTACGGGTTGAGTACATGTGTAGCAAGTTGCTGCAGATGGTGTTTCAGTGAAAGCCTGGCAAACTTTGCCATCCACTATTGTCAATTACATGTCAGCTTTCAACCCGAAAATGCCTGTATCTGTTAGGACTCTTGTTAGCTTCGCTTCTTCCATTATGTTTTCGATGGATGGAACCACTGGAATAGTTTGGCCTTCAGTTTCCAGCGAACAGTTGTATTGCATTAGCCTGCATTACACTGATGATGACTCATCCGATATGCTTGGACTATCGAATTTTTGTTTACGGGGGTCAAATCCTGAAGTGCCATCACGTCCATACTTCAATCGTATTATCATATAACAAGGTTAAGTAACCACGTTACAGTGTGGTCTATTACGGATTATGTGGTAATTCTAACTTTTCTTTCTGTTACTGTCATCGATTCCGGGTAAGACTGTTTTTTCTGTTCAACTTAGTCATAATATAGAGGCAAGATATCAGCGTTTCTTTGTTTTGATTGAATCTGAATGAGTCTGTGCTAAGATTTCGTCAAGTTTACTTCCTCGATCAAAGCTGAAGCTTCAATTGCAGTGAACGGCATCAGAGAGTTGAGATAGCGTCCTACTTCTATCTTATTATCAATATCCGAGAGTTCGCTTATAACATTTGCTACAGTCTTTCTACCAGTAGTTCGTAATTTTCGTAGAAATGCCTCTTGAACTTCTACATACGGATAAGAATTCTCAGTTTTCAATAATTTCCTTCTTCTCGTTGTAATGAAACTTTCTTCCAAATCGCCGGAGTTGGGTCTTCCACGATTTTCTCTATATTGTGAGAGTTCGACTATGAGATCATTGTCCATCCTCGTTTGAAACCTATCGTCAAAAATCTACTTAATGTATAACACACTTATCCATTTTTTCAGAAAATAAGGGTAGAATTGACCGTCTACCCTTTTCCTACCCACATTCAATTGTTCACTATCTAGATTATACTCCGCTTTCAAATACAACAGACGTTCTTTCACATTCCTAGTGCGATCGTGAGTTTACAAGTCGCACAAAACTCTTTCGGAGATGCCTGTGCTGGAAACAAAGATCTTGAGATACGATGGTATAATAAATGAATATCAATAAGTAACACGTACTGGACAAACTGTTTATTGAAGAAGCAAATAAAAATACATAATACCTCAAGAACTGGGAAAGAATAACGAAGAAAACAAAAAAAACGAAGATATAGATGAATATCGATGAATGCCTGTGTCGGAAACAAAAAAGACAATTCAAGACTCGATGGTCTACGCCAAACTCGAAGAAACATCCAGGTGCTTTATGCATTGGCTTATGAAACAGAAGAAGCAGAACTTTCTTGTGAGTACATTGATCCTTAACCATCTTGATGCAAAAAATGTCTCACTCTTTGAAACTACGGCTATCGTTATTAATTAACAATGTTCTGTAATAAGGCCATGTTTGCCATTCAGTGTTACGCTAGAAATGAAATATAGCAATTTTAGTCCAACACAAAATGTTTTTGTTCGTCAAACCACTCCGTTGTTTATTTGTTGACTTAATTTGTTTATAACAACGAAATTGATTATCATGCGAATTAATCGTATCCTGGGAGTACCCTCGCATGAATTTGAGACGTTTCGTGATATTCGACAATTGTTCCTAAAGAGAAAAAAAACAAAAACTGCAAAATTGCCCTTTTAAGCACACTTCGCATTAAATGAATAAATACAAACAAAGTCAAATTTGCAAATCACCTTTCAAGAATTTCTTGAAAATTTGTTCAGCTGTTATTGAAAAAAAATTGTAAGTCGGATGGAAACTGAAGGCTGTAGACATTTTCGAACAGTAGATTCCTGATTTTGACCACTGTGTGGCGCTCTTCCGAGAATTATTCCCACTTAGAGGAGCTGAAGGGCTGCATTCTAGATTTTGTGGAGTAACTGTAGTCAACAGTAAAAGCACACCCCTAACCCATTTCCAGTAGTCCCTTCCAATCCGAGGGATAGAAAATGACCACCGAGAAGAGAAGGAAGGGGGAAGTACCAGGTGGTTCTTCCTTTTTATACACGTTGAATATTTTTAGTCAGAAAAGAAACAACATGAATGTGTGGAGTGGGGAATCAAGAAGGCTGAGGCTTATCTGCTAAACAATTTGAGTGATTCATTCCATTAAATAGTAAAGTTTAATAATAACATTTTGAAAATAAAATTAATCAGCATATTCGACAGTGTTGCATCGATACTCTATCATATCAAGACATGAAATGACGGATAGGGGAGGGTAATTGGAAGTAAATATAATTTATTATCATATATATATATATATATTA
>JAUMHM010000072.1:19972286-19984665 GCA_032362435.1 Melikaiella ostensackeni
TTTGAAAATCACGCTCGCCGCGGCTGCCAAAGCTTCAGCGAGTCTTGCGCGGCTGTTTTCACCAAGCGCCGCTAATGCAGCGGTAAAGGGCCTGCCTAGCGACCACGCTGCCGCTGGTTCAGATCTTTTTGTCGACATTTTTTTATATTATTTTATATTTTTCGCATTGTAAACATGTCAAATAATCATTTTTTGATGCTCCTTCGGCGATTAAATTTTTTTTTTCAATAATAGTCAAATTATTGGGGAATAAATATCATGCAGAAATGTTATACTCATCAGAAGTAACGTGTTAAATTTTATCGCATAAAAAGAGACATCTGCGATTAAATGCGGGAAAAATGAGTGTGCGTATTTATTCTGCTTTTTCTGAATCCGGTTTCGAACCCATCGTCACGATTCACGGAAGAGTGGAGAGAGTCGGGCCAGCTGCCCCTGTCGTCGATTCTCATGCATGATGTTTATTTCCCAATAATTTAACTTTTTTTGAAAAATAGTATGTTGCATTACAAGGGATGAAACACAGCGTTTTCAACGAGTGTGAAGTTTGCTGCCCCAGGTTGGAACACCTTGTTTCGCCCCGCTCTAAAAGTACTGAAAATCGGATTTTCAATAGAGGTGTTGCGAAAAAAATTTTTAATCGCCGGGGGAGCATCAAAAAATGATTACTTGACATATTTTTAATGCGAAAAATAAAAAAAAGTATTAAACAAAATATCTAAAAAAGATTTGAACCAGCGGCAGCGTGGTCGCTAGTCAGGCCCTTTACCACCACTGCACTGGCGGTGCTTGGTGAAAACAGCCGCGCAAGACTCGCTGAAGCTTTGGCAGCCGCGGCGAGCGTGATTTTCAAACGCTCATAATTCTTAAACAAGGGCCCACTTACAAAGAAGCCTGGTCACTTGTCTAATTATTTTTGACGTGCTATCGATTGATGATAGTCTCATCAAAAAGTCGATGTAGCAGAGGAGGCCTTCCCCTTGTGAGACATAGCTATTTGTGATACAAGTGCACAAAATAGGTGATTTACAAGTGTGAATTTTTCAGCATGAGCTGAAGGCTAATGCTGAAATCACAATGCCGATATGCAAAATTTCTTATCTGCTTGTCAACACCCCCCCCCCCCTCTCATATTTCTAAATTCTCGTCTTCTGCACTCATAACATTCTTACTCTCGTTCTCAGATTCCTCCTGGCTGTCACTCTCACTCTCACTATCGCTAACTTGGTTTCTCCTTCAAATCTTCAACTGGCTCACACGAGCTGCGTTCTTGAAATCCCTGTCTCTAAAATTCTTTAATTTTTGCACTCTATAAGTATCGCTGAGTTCAACCACTAATGGACCTCTGGACGATATTTGAAGTTTAGTGGAACTAACAGTACCAACCATATTCCTTTTCATGAATACAATGCCCCCAATCTGAAATGTTACACTCTTTAGTTTTCCTGAATCATTATTTTTTATTATTATTGTAACATTAAGCCGAATCCCTATCGGAGTAAGCGTCACTCGTTTGGTTCTAGCCTCATTATACAGTCGGGGATCAAGGAATAGATCTAGTAAGGGATGTGTAGGAGAAAGGATAGATTTTAGATCAATCTAGAAATCGCGTGCTGCTTATTGAAACGACACACCCGTCCCACTACACTGCTCCGAAACGGGTCGCTGGTCAATCCCTCTAGCAATCACCCCAGGCGAAGAGCTTCACACATACACACTCAAGTCTTTCGTTTCATTGACATTCATACATCTTTTCATGCAAACTCTTGTGTTTCTATGACTCTTTACATCTCTTCGCTTTAGAGTCTCATTCACGCATTCCCACCATTCTTTCCTTGGCCCACATCTGGGTGTGCTGCCATTTACTTCACCTAAACACACTCACTTCGTTAAACGTTCTTCATTCATTCTCTCAAATGACCAAACTATCTCAACAATTTTTTTTCACTCTTGTCAATCAGTGTTTCTTCTACATCATATTCTTTGAGAACCCACTCATTACTGACTTTGTCCATTAGCATTTTACTGCATATATTCCATAGGAATTGCATGCCGACTGCGTTCAATTTACTCCTATCCTTGTCTTGGTACGTCCAGGTCTCGCCACCATATAGCACAGTGGGTGCAAGCACAGTTGCTCATCCGCTACAACAAAGTCAATTATGCTGTGACTTTCGCCTCTGCACCAAGTATACACGTGGATCACTTTGTATCTGAACCAAGTATTTGTAATAAACAAGCCTTTTTCTAAGCATAAGCCCGTTACCGTTCGTTTTTGGGTCTCCAAAATGACCAAGTGCCCAGTCCGTACCTTCGCATTGAACAACAACCCAGCCATTCATATCTCTGAGTAGGATAATTCGTTCCCCAGGATCTCAAGTACCTATAATATCATCGTCCATTTCTATCTATCTATCTAGTCCAATCGACGACGATGCTTTTGCCTCTCAACTTCGAGCTTTGGCCTTCCTCTTTTTCTGCCATGGTCCTCATACACCAGATCGTGATAATTCTTGTTGAAATTTTTTTAATTCGTTCATTGACTTTTTTTTATCCTGAAACAATAAGGTTCTACCTTGAATTTTAAATGTCACTTGATTTTCACTTGTCTTCTATGCGAAGTAATAGGAAACAAGCGAAAATCAAGTGAGTTCTAAAATTCAAGATAGAACCCTAAGGTTCTAGGGTCGTGATCTGCAGCCATAACAGATTTGACGGCCCGTGGACACCAACATTTGAAGTGAAATCCCACTTCTGATTTGTTGAGTTTAAATAGTTGTTTTCAAAGTTAAGACGATAATACATTTATTTATTACCCTTTTAAATAAGTGAATAGCAATTAACTTTTCGCGGCTCAATGCCGCCCGAAACTCAAGCTTCTATATTCTATCTAGCTTTTTCAGCACACACACACACACTACCCGTCAGCTCTCCCCCCCCCCCCTCTTTCTCTCTCTTGTTTTATTAGAACTCTCTTTTGCATGCGTACTTGTCTTCAACTAAAACTTAATTATAATAGCAAATTGATCAATTCTTCAACACTGTATTTCAAAATGCGCATGCGCAAATATTCTTCTCGTACCGCCGCCTGCAATGAGGTATTTTGCACATGATTTAGAGGCGTGTAAATTCTAACTTTCGAGGTGGGTATTGCAAGAAATATGTTGTTTTTAATTACAAATATCATTACCTCGAAGACGTCGTTGCCTTGAACAACGTCAAACGGAAGCAGATTTGGTGAAGGAACGAAAGGTTCAAAAGTCGAGCCGAAAGCCGACCATTTTTGAAAAGATTCCCCCAAAATTAAAACTACCAGTAATTTCCAGTAAGACTTGAAACTACTGTTGTATAACAAATGTCGATAAGCTGCTTTTTGAAGAAGAACCAAGTCTAAAAGAACGATTACTGGATCGTACTCGATGTACTTGTCTGCCAAATTTCCACAAGAATTCTGAAAAAAGTTTGAAAAGCTTTTCAAGAACACATTTCGTTTGTTTTTTTAAAATTCAAGTCAGGACGCAAATATGCAGCGTGCACAGTGCACCAAATCTGAAATTTACTATAAAATAATGTCTGCAGCTTTCAATTTTTAATCGATTTGAAAGTTTTTGTTTTATAATTGAGGAGCATTAAATTCTTAACAAATGTACGAAGCGATTTTTTAAATTTTATTTAGCCTGTTTAATAAAAAAAAGTTAAAGAAGTGAATTTTTCAGAAAAATATTTTTTTGCTCAGCTCTTAACCCTTATTTATATATTTGAAAAAAAACTTAAATTACAACCTCAGCATAAAATGAAAGCAAAGAGTTTGTTTACTATACAATTTTACTGTTATAAACAAATTTTATATACAAATAAACCATTTTCATACTTTTTTATAAAAAAAAATTCTTTGCCATGTTTCAAAGTATTATCTCAAACTTACTAACTTATAGAAAATTGTTAGTACTTAACATTTAGCTTTTGTTATAAATAATTAAAGTAAACAAATAAAAAATTTTCATCCTTACACATTTCATAACTTTTAAAACACTCGGGCTGTAACGTCTGTATAATTCCACCACTTCTGCTCCACAATTGGTACAAGTATGCATATTGAAATCTGCAATAAACAACAAAATTATTTGCTGATTATTACACAACAGCCCGAAACAGGAATTTTCTGTTCATAATCGGCTACAGATCGTATTTCTTAACCGATTTTAAAGTTTTTTTTTTTAAATGTTCAGCAATAAAATTTTTAGAGATTTCTGGTTTGAAAGTTTTTTATTTTTTCTCAGAACAACAACATATAAACAAATAATGCGACAAAATTGGCCACTTAAGCTTCATGAATTTTTATCTCAAGAAAAAATGCTGAAATAAAATCACTATTTGTCGGAATTATTACAACTGCACTCACAGAAGAGAAATAGTCCTATTAATATTTAACTTAATTACTATGAACAATTTTTGTAAACAAATTCTCAACTGTGTCTTTATCTCATAGAAAAAAAACTTTGTTTTGATTCTAATTGATAAGATTTTTCATAAAAAATTTATAACGAAAAATTGGCATAAGTTGAATTTTAATATTGTTATAAATATTTTCAAGTTAAATGTCAATAGGATTATTTCTTTTCTATGAGTACAGTTGCAATAATTCTGGCAAATACTGAGTTTATCTCAGAATTTTTTCTTGAGATCAAAATTCATAAAGCTGAAGTGGCCAATTTTGTCACTTTATTTGTCAATATATTCTTGCTCTAACAAGGGCAGTGCCAGGTCGTGTGTTTTTTGTTTAGATTCATAATTTTTGTAAATAAAGGCCATGACCCCAAAGTAAAATTGTGAAATACCTAGGACCCAATATTTGCCAGTATTGAGAAAAACGACTTTAAAGTTTTCGGCGCCTGTCTTATGGGTTACGAAAAACCCTCTCTCAACTGGCCGAGTAGCTGGGGCGGCCGTAGCTGAGGCGGTAGCACGCCGGATTTGTAGCCAGAAGGTTAGGGGCTCGATTCTCGCTGTCTACACTTTTTTCCATTTTTTTTCCATTTCATTTATCAAAATGTTGAAACATTCAATTCCCTTCTATTTTTTTAAATTGTGCCAATAAACATTTTTAATGCATTTTTCAATGAAAAACTCATTCTTTCACATGATTATCGTTTTTTTTCTAAAAAATACTCCTCATTAATTAATTCAAAAGATTTTTTTTAGATAAAAAAACGACAATCATGCGAAAGAGCGAGTTTTTTATTTTTAAAAAGCATTTAGAATGTTTATTTATGCACAATTTAAGTTGGTAGAGAGACTTTTGTAGCTCGTAAGATCGGCGGCGAAAACTTTAATAGTACATTGTGCTACAAGTTGAAAAAGCGAGAGATTTAAAACGAGTGTAAAGTTGAAATTTAAAACAAGTCAAAAATTTAAAGTTAAATTTAAAACGAGTGTAAAAGTGGCTGTCACATGAGTTTTATACCGTATCTTTTTCAACATGTGGGACACGATACGTTTTCTACAATTTGTTTAAAAACTGCTAGTTTTTGTTTACCTGTTTTTTATTTGAAAAGGAGGCGATTTGTTGTCCATTGACGCAACAATAACAATGGCAATTGTCAAAACCATGCCAATAATATGACCGTAACAATAAGTTGGTAACAATGTTTGGTCAAGAATGTTAGGAGTGGTGGAATTAGATACAACGCAATAGTTGTGAGTTCACCTTGACTTACTGAAGCAGGCCACAGTGTTGGTTCAGTAGTTCGCACTTTATTTACTTTTCTCACTGTGCGTCAATTTTTACGCTGCGTCCGTCTACTTTTTTCACTGTTGTCCGGAAAGGTCGACACTGTGCATGCGCCACGTCATCGACACCAAATCGGTCACTTTTTATACAGAAAACAGGTGGAAAAACTGGCACTTTTTTGTGAATTATACTCAAACCGCGGTTTCAGTCCAGTGTCGCGGGTTGTCTTCAAATTGTTTTGGTCCCAAATCGGGGGGATCCAAACGTAAACAGTCAGGGCCGTGAGAACCATTCCCTAGTATTACGCAATCTCTGAACGTGAGTTCGAACCTGAGTACACGCGCACTGCGCCTTTATCTATACGCTGCTGGTGTTTCACGCTTGGTTAATCACCGTCTCTCGCCCTGCACGCCGGAGAAACTGCGAGGACAAGCCGTTCTAGGAAGGCCGAAACGGGGGGTAATGAAACGACGGTTTGAGTGTATAGAAAAAATCATTTTTCTCGAAAGTGGCCAAATATTGGGTCGTAGGGATTTTACAATTTCACATGAGGGTCATGACCGTTATTTACAAAAATTATGAATCCAAACAAAAAACACACGACCTAGCGCTCCCATTGTGAGAAAAAAATTTAAAGATCGCATACCAAACTTTTCTTAAGAATTTAATGCTGAACAATTCTAAAGAAAACAAAACTTTTAAAATTCAGCATTACAATTTCTCTTGTAACTGCGCATAACATTCTGATGGATTTTTAAAATAAATTTTTTTTTCACATTTGTGTAATGAAATCTTTACTGAATGTGCATTGGTATATATAATGATAACTTGACTGATAATAACTAGAGATTCGACGAGATGGAAAAGTAAACTTAAGATAACTCAAGATAACCCAATGGAATGAATCGACAAATTCAATTTTAAACTTGAACTATCCTGTAATTCGTTTCGAGAGTGGAAATAGATCTTTTTAAAGTCTTTTTATTCATTTATTAAATTTCGAAGAACCCACATAATTTGAGTTCGGATTTAATAGCTCGGGGTTTTAATTATTAAAAATATTTTTTTACTTATATAATTGTGAAGAACAGGAAAACAGAGAGTTTTCTCTATTTTTTAAATTTTTTAGTTCTATGTAGGTAATGTGTAATTTTTCAAAAAACTATTGAATATAAATAAAGCATTGAAATATTATTTTTAATGTTATTATTAATCTAACCATTTAACTTTATTTTCAAGTAGATAAATTTCTGTTGAAATAAAGGTTATAACGGAAAAATCGTTTCTTTAAATATTCACGCGATGCATTGTAATTTAGATAGTCTACAACAATTACGCTAGCAATTAATGCAAATCATCGAGGTGCAACGAAGGTCGTTCTACAAATGAAGGAGATAAAAAAAAACAAATAAAAAAAACTTATAAAGCATTATTGAGTAGCCTTGTTTAATAAGGGCCTCTAGAAAATGTGAAAGTTGGTCACGATGACTTTTTTGATGGTGGGGGAGCAAAGGAATGTTCAGTCTCGAGTGTTACTAATTGAACTTGATTTCAGTTCCAGTCGACGTCAGTACTTTGAAGAATTCAGTCATATTGTCGGTTTATTAATTTTTATTTATTGAGGTTTAAGAAAAATGGCTTCGAAAATAAACATTCGATTGGCCAATGGTCAAGATATGCCAGCTTTGGGATTTGGAACCTGGCAGGTTTGTTTAATTGAATTTATTCATTATTTATTTTTTAAAAAGTCCTATTTATTGCCTCATTTACAATTATTCTGATTACCTCATTTGTTTTTTTAAATTTTATTCATGTATATTATTTTAATAACTATAGATTTGAAAAAAGTATCTAGGTACACCTAACCTGCTCTGCAATAATAAAAATATGATAAGCCGACTCTAAAAACTTGCCGCCCTTTTTCAATTTTCATTACCAGTTTTTTTCAATTGCAGAGTTGTCGAATTAAAAAAAAAACAATAAAAGTGAAGACTGACTTGTTCAGTAATAATAAAAAAACAAAGCTAAACCACCGAGCCGCCCCTAAAAATTGTCCGCCCTTTTTTAATTTTCATTACCAATCTTGTTTCGATTTCAGAGATGTCGAAATAAAAAAAAGACAATAAAAGTAAAGACAGACTTGTTTAGTAATTAACGATTATTTTAAATGTTTAAAATTATTGATAAAAATATTTTAAAATGTTTGGGGGTGCCCACCATAAAAATACAAAAATACAGATAGGTCAATGAATTCATCTCGAATCAAGGAATCTATTGTATTCTTGCAGCAACACGTTTGTTACATTTTTATTCACTAAAAAATTGAAGCAATATCGTTTTCATGAACAAAAACTCACTAGCGAGACATTGTGGCGCGGTAGTAAGCCCCGGAGCCTACAGTAAAGTCGAAAACTTCAGCGCTCTCATACACTAAAATAATTACTGCTACTAAACTATTCAATATTTCGATTTGAAAATTTCCGAAAAACTTTATCATACCTTTCTCTGAATTTTTGTCGTGAGAAGTTTTTGCCTGCTCAAAATTCCCTCGATAGACGAAACGCTAGAAGATATAAAAGTCAAATTTACGCCCAGCGTCAGAAAAAAATTTATAACAAAACATTTTCAAATTCTGATTGCTCCATTAGTCGAAGGATACCCTGAAGTGATATCCCTGAGAATTTCATTGAAAATTTGTAAAACCGGACGAACTGAGCACGAGTTGAAGTAAAAAATAATTAATTGATTTTTCCAAAAGAGTCAGTTTTTTACTTTAATTTGAAAACTGAAAAAGCTACAACTTTTTTTCTGAGTAAAAAAAGATGCGCAATAAAGGGTATACATCCTTTAAAAATTAAAACTTGAAAATTTGTTAAAAATCCCCCAGGGAACTTCATTTTCACAAGAGAAAGTTTCCGGGCCCTTAATTTTCTAATAATTATCTAATTCTCCAAATCTCTAATAATTCTCTAATTCTTTAATAATTTTCTACTTCTCTAGTCATTTCCAAATTCTCTGATTCTCTAATCCTTCCCAAATTCTCTAATTCTAAATTATTCTTTAATTCTTTAATAATTCTCGAACTCTAATAATTCTCTAAATCTCTAATCATTCTTTAATTCGCTAATAATTCTTTATTTCTCTAACAATTCTATAATTCTACCTGTCTTATTTGAAATGGATACGGTCATAAGAAATTCAGTAAATTCCACCTCATCTTGATTTACATCTTGATTTATATATATATATATAATCTGCTATGAACTGTTTGACCATTCAAACCGTATTTACAAATATAAAATTTAAATTTGTAATTTTCAAGCATGCAATTCCAATCTGATTCTATAATTCTCTAATAATTGCCTAATTGTATAATTTTCTAATATATCTCTATTTCTCTAATTCTTTAATAATTCTCTAATAATTTTATAATTCTACCTGTCTTATTTGAAATGGATACGGTCATAAGAAATTCAGTGAATTCCACCTCATCTTGATTTACGCTCATGTTTCTTACTAATCTATATATAATAATTTGCTATGAACTGTTCGGCCATTCAATCCGTATTTACAAATATAAAATTCAACATTAATCGTTAAATTTGTGATTTCCAAGCATCTGATTCCGATCTGATTTTATAATTATCTAATAACTGTCTAATTGTCTAATTTTCTAATATAACTGTATTTCTCTAATTTTTTAATTCTCTAAGTTTCTAATTCTCTGACTCTCTAATTCTTTAATAATTCTCTAATCTTCTCATAATTCTCTAATAATTCTTTAATTTAAATTTAAATTTGTAATTTCCAGGCATCCGAAGAGGAAATTGTATCAGCTTTGGATTCTGCTTTGGAAGCTGGGTACAGACACATTGATTGTGCAGCTGCTTACAACAATGAAAAGGCAATTGGAAGAACTCTAAGAAAATGGATCAACTCTGGAAAAGTTAAAAGGGAAGAGCTTTTCATCGTGACTAAAGTAATGATTCAATATTGAAAAATGCATCTAGTACACTACTGTCGGAAACTATCTTTTTTTTTACATTTGGAAGAGAATATATCACGTGAGAAGGTTTTTAAAAAAATTCAAGAATATCGGATTTTGTACCTTAACTTCAACTCGTGCTATGTCTAAGGAAAGATGTAGCAAAAACCTGGAATTTGCAGGACGGAATCTCTGAAATCTTATCTTCAATTTAAGCATAGAAAACTTGAAAAATATCTTGGGATTTCCAAGATATGACTAAAAATGTGCAAGGGTGTAGGCGTCGAGTTTTGTCGGACGCTTGGACATTTTAGAAATATCTCGAAAACCCGTGAAGAGTTTTCGAATTTTCTTTGCTTAAATTGAAGAGAAGATTTCAGAGATTACGTCCTGTAAGTTCCAGGTTTTTTCTACAACTTTCCTAGGTCATGACACGAGTTGAAGTCGAGGTACAAAATCCGAGAAATTCGACTGAAACTCGATGCATACATGCCTGGACATTTTTAGTCCTATCTCGGGAACCCGTGAAGATTTTTTAAGTTTTCTTGGCTTAAATTAAAGCTAGGATTTCAAAGATTGCATTCTGTAAATTTCAGATTGTTGCTACAAATTTATTCTGTTCTTTCAGCTACCTCCTCCAGGAAATCGACCCAGTGGAGTGGAAAAATGGTTGAAGAAATCCCTGGACGATTTGCAATTGAATTATTTGGATCTCTATTTAATCCACACGCCTTTCGCGTTTGAAGAAGTCGAAGAAGAATTGCACCCAGTGAATGAAAATGGAGAAATAAGATTAGATATGACGACCGATCATCTCGCTATCTGGGCAGAAATAGAAAAACAAGTCGTCGCTGGAAGAACTCGAGCTATTGGCTTGTCCAATTTCAATATTGCCCAAATAACAAAAGTCCTCAATGTCGCCAGGGTTCCAGTTTCCAATCTCCAAATTGAATTGCATGTCTATTTCCAGCAAAAGGAACTTGTAAGATTTCATTTTGTTTTTTTACTTCAGAGGGAAATTGTCTTTTCAATAATTTAATTATTTATTTAATTCATAATTCTAATTCTAACCCTTATTCTTTTTTCCTGATCAGGTTGAATTTTGCAAAATGAAGGGAATAACAGTGACTGCTTATTCACCTTTGGGATCTAGAGGCTTCGTCAAACTTTTGGGAAAAACTCAAGCCCTTCCGGATTTGCTATCAAATCCAGTAGTTCTTCAAATAGCAAAGAAGCACGAAAAATCTTCGGCTCAGATATTGCTGAGACACATTCTTCAAAAAGGCGTGGCAGCAATTCCAAAAAGTACGAACCCAAAAAGAATTCAGGAAAATATTGATCTCTTTGATTTTGAACTTGATTCCGAGGAAATGGAAAAATTAAATAATCTAGATGAGGGACCGAACGGACGAATCTGCGATTTTGTCAGCTTCTTTAAAGGAGTCGAAAAACACCCTGAATTCCCTTTTTAAGCTTTATTGGTCCGTTATTTGTATTGTCGTTGTTGAAAAGTGTTGAGATAATTTTTAACTTTGTTACTTTATTAGTAATACACTGAAACCCCCATTTAACCGGCCCCCATACACCCTGTTCCTAGAATTCCACCGGCTCGCATTCGTTGATGAGGGGGTTCAAGGGACAGAGAGAGAGGTGTGTGAACTCAGCGGAGATCAGCAGTTCCCTCTGACTGTTTACGTCATACAAATTCTTGTAACGGAGTCACGGTCATCCGAGGCCATACCCGAGACCATCGCTAAATGAGGGTTCAAGTGTAATAAAAATATATTTCGTTGTCAAGTATTGATACTTTTGCATATTTTAGAAACGTGATTCCATGAATTTATTCCTTGTGAAAATGTCTCCAATTCATACTATCCTTTCATTTTATATACCTATCCCTATACCTATCAATATATTGTATAAACTTTTTAACGTCTTTGCAAACTTTCGCGAAAATCGATCTATAAAGTTTTCAACAAGTTTCAAGTTGGTCACCTATCGCCCTCGTTGCCGTAGTTGCTAGCTTATTTTGCAAAATTAACATAAGTCACTCTTGAAAAATAAATAAATCCAAAAAGCGCCGCTCACCCATCTCACGATCGTGAGGCGTGGCCATAGGTGTGACTTACTGCGGTTCTACTGGGAGCCAGTGTCATTTTGGATAACAGTCGCCCCCAGGGACACCTTATTACATCTAAAAAGATGTAGTAAGGTATCTCTTGAATAGACCCTAGTGGGTGGCTCTGGAGGCTCTAGTGGATCTCGTGGACGGCTCTGGAGTCTCTCGTGGAAAGCTCTGTAAGCCTTCGTTGGAAGCTCTGGAGGCCCTCGTTGGAGGCTCTGGCGGCCCTCGTGGGGGCCTCCTCAGATTCTCGGACACGTAGGCGGCGAGATATTTTTATGCAAGTGCATAATTGCATCATTATATATATATATATTAAGGTCAAATTCATACCAGTCACTTGTGAGACAGAAAATGTCGATTCTCATTAGGAACGATATTGGCGTCTCATTCCACTGACTGGTATGAATTTGACACCGGCTCCCAGTAGAACCGCGGTAAATCACACCCATGGCCACGCCTTAAACCGTGAGATGGGCGGCCACAGGGTACGGTGAAATCACGATGAAGGGCCGGCGAAACCCTCGTGAGTCCTAAGGAC
>JAUMHM010000072.1:19996742-20024923 GCA_032362435.1 Melikaiella ostensackeni
CTCACCGGAGAGCCCGCTTATAGGGGTCCGACTTTCACCTGAGGGAACCCGTTTATAGGGATCCTACCATTCATATCCATATTCAAGCAGGCCGAGGGCCGTTTGCCCTTTGTCCCGCACGCTCAAGCCATACCACTAACTATAAGGTGCTACAGCTTCCAAAGGAGGCAAATTGCGATTATAAAATACTTTTTTATGGTTTACAAAAATTTGGATTTTAGTATCGAAATTTTACAAAGTAAAACACTAAGATTAATGAAATGTTTCAATAAACATGTAATATTAATTTCTATTTTAATAATATCATTATTCTGACTTCGCTGCAATTTGATTTACTTATACTATTGTCATTGAATTAGTTGCCTTTCCAGGTCTCTTGAAACAAATTCGTTTACCCTTCAAATAATCGACTGCATCGAAACTAACTATTACTATTGATGATTGATGCTAATCTAGATGCTTCTACAATAGAAAAACATTTTCTCAACCGAAGAAGTTGAAGTTCAAAACAGAGATTATTGAAATTGAAGTTAATGGAAAATATAATAGATTTTGGATTTATTTTGTACAATTTTCAGTAAAATGTAAAGTTCTGAAACCTTTCTTTAATTCTTTGTACAGTAAGTATTGAAACTTCTAAACAGGTACCCTTTAGGTATAAGTCGGACTAAATATAGCGTTAATGTATAATATCTTTGAAGTAAGAATTTTCCAAAAGTTTGAAGAATGACTTAACTTTCATGACAGATTTTTAAATAGTATGAAATTTATGTTACTGCAACTTGATTTCCATCGATGAACTAGAAATTTCTACTCTTGTCGGAAGTTCAAGAAAATTAATAGTTCTGAAATTTTCGGTTTAAAATGAGCTACTTTTAATTGAAATGGGAAAAACACAATAAATATAGACGGCTGAATTAATATTGAAATCACTTTTGCCAGAAACGTTTCGGTCTATGCAGATACTGTACATTTTCCCTGATACAAATAATATTTTTTTCGTCCGCAGAAAAGTGAATCTACCTCAATGAAAAATGTATAGAGAGTTTGGAGTCTGAAGAGAGTTTCATCCCTCACAGTGGAAAATAAAAGTTTGTAAGAAAAGTATTACTCTAGTTGAACTCAAGTTTTCCAATCTTGCGTATGAGAAAATATGCTTGGTACATCGGGAAAAGTATCTCGTATCCTAAAGGATAATTAATTACTAAAAAAACTTTTTTTATTATATTATTCAGGTCATAAAGAAGTTATGAATGTAACAATATACCAGTTTTAAATAAGGGTAAGTAAAAGAAAAGTCATTTCAAATTCTCAGTTTCCGAAACCGACTTACGCTATCGAAAATAGTAGAAATTAATATTAGGGTCGACATGATCCAGTGTCCAAACGAAATATCTACTTCAATGATATAGAAAATTATAAAAACGAATTATAAGAATTCTGAAACGTAACTAAATAGTTCACACGCAGAGTTTACGACTACAAACAGAAAAGCCATTACTGCTGAATTTGAAATCGTATATCTAAGTTCAGACTACAAAGAGAAATGACATTACTGCTGAATTTGAAATCGTATATCTAATGTCAACTTTCGCCAGAAACGAAGCTAAAGTTCACGCGCATGGTAGTTGACCAGTGGAATCATTCCACAAAATAGTACACACAAATACAACCCATCAACCCATCCTGCCCTGGTTCTCAAATTTTAATGTGCTTTGGAAAGTTTCCTAGCAAGTTAATGGTCGTTTCACTCTTTGTCTGGTCAGGAAATAAAGGTACTCCCTGATGGGAATTGTTGAGCTAGAGAGACTAACGGGAATGGAAATCTCTTTATGTAAATCACATTTCAACATTGTAGTCTTCAGCAAATATCACATGTAAATTTTCAAAATCCACCTTCATTATTTATCAGTAGGAAATCTCTACCCCGAAAGATTTATTGTACGATTCTGCTCAGTCAAACAATAAAAAAATTGGTATGGAATTGATCTAGGAAAACATCTGGGAAATCGTATAGGAGTCGTCTCTGAGATAGAATAGTTGAAGTAGGCAAATAAGACCATCCCATACATCATGTATATTTGAATGAAGTATAGTGAATGTATAGCTCAAATATAGCTAAAGTATAAAGACATATCATTGAAGTATAGTAAACGTATTGCTAAAGTATATTTGAGAAATATAGCTGAAGTATAGTTGAATTATTCCTGTAAAATATAGCTCAAGTATGTCAGAAGTATATATAAAGTATGCCTCCTGCACAAGAAAAGTATAGCTATAGTAGGTATAGCTCAATTATAGTTATAGAAGAAAAAGAGAATATGAAACAAGCGATGTACATATTCTTGATGATGATGTGAGAGATCTGAAATACATAAAACCAGAATCATAATGTTCACGACATAAAAGAATATTTTTTGCAACTCCTAAATTAAGTAAAACCTGAAGAGATTCATTAAAATATTAGGAACCAAAGATTACTAAAGTCGGAGCCAAAAGCCGGGGCCCCTCACTTCTTTTGATTACAACTCGCTCTACGAGAGTCCCAGAATTTTCCAATAAAAAGCATCTGGAAGTCCAAAGTCTTCCGAATTTAATGATATGATCACTTTCATACCAAAAAATTTGTATCAATACTTCGAAGGCAAGACATCCTAAAAAACAGGATTTTTTAGCCACTTTTTTCAAACTTGGACTTTTGCCTGTTCCCAAAGTAAGGTGAACGTTAGAAAAAATCTAAAAAAACTGTTAGATATTCCTTCAACATTCTTGAATGCACTACATTTGTCAACATTTCGAAATATTTAATAATTTAGTTATTACGGGGATTCATTTACATTTACATTTACATTTTTAGTACAAATTTTCCTATACTTCAATTAATTTGAATGATGCTTTGATTAATTTCCTACTTTATTTTCATTAAACACTTTTTTATCCCTGCAATATTATATTAATATTGCAATTTTCAAAAGTATCATTACATATTCTTTCCCGAGACATGTTTTTTCGTGCTCATAATACCTTAAATATTGGTTGACATCTATCTAAGATCAAATCCATCTCAAATAAGGCAGGTTATAAACTTTAAGTTGCAGAATCTTTCAAGGTTTTTTTTTTAAACAATCAGGCAACACGTATTTTTCTGATTTTAGAAAGAAAAATTACACGAATCACGGAGGAAAAAGAGTCTGTTAATCTTTCTGAATGGTGACAGCGTGAATTTTTCTATAATTTTCAAAGAAAATCCGGAAATATCTGCGGCATCTTCTGTATGATTAACCAAAAATTTTTGAAGGATTTGCAGAAAATGTCTGTAAATCTACAAATCACTAAAAATTACCTACAAATTACAAATTCTGTGAAGATTACAGAAAATTCTGTACGCTCTGCATGAAAAACTATGCTGCCACTATTTTAACATGGGCCTCTGTAACATTAACAGATTTTTTTTCTGCGTAAAGTTACGAGTATTTGAATTTTGACGTCTATTTTAAAAAAAAAAACACAATTTTTTTCAGGCTTTGTAGTTTTTGATCAACTTTAAATATTCCAATTTTAATTTGGGATCCTGGTAAGTTTTACCGTTTTCTTTCGACATCCGTCGGAAAATTAAAACAAAGTTCTAAATTAAAAAAGTGGCGGCGATTTATTCGAAAATATAAAACGTCGGTTTTCACATAAAACCCATACCTACTTTCCTAAATGAACAAATTCTCATCTTAAATTTTTTTATCTCTTTCTATCTCTCTTATAGAAGGCCAAATTGAGCAAAAAACTGGCAAAAAATATAAGTGTGGTTTTTTTTTGAGAAAATCGACTTTTTATATCTTTGAATGTATCGTCACAACTTTGGTCATTTTGAACGTTTTTCAAATTTGCCAACCGATTTCGGAAGAGGGCCGTGAAACTCTTCAGATAAGGTAGATGTCCCTATCACAGCGCTAGTCCCTATTATGGCTCTATATTCGTGTAAGTAAATAAAAAAATTACGAAGTGATCATTAATTAAAGCTATTTCTAATTGTTCTGTAGTAATTCAGGTATTTAATTTTTCACATGCAGATCAAAATAATAGCGAAATTTGAAAATTAAAAATGAAATGCGTGCCGGTGTCGCTATCGTTTGGTGTTTTGCGAAGTGATATTTTGTAAACATTACATTTGGAACAAACCTGGAAGATTGATAGTGTCGTTTGCAACTTTCGAAAGGAGAAAAGGTAAACAATACCATTAAAAACGCAGTAAGTTTAAGTGTTTACACGAAAATTACGCACGTTCTTAATAATTATGGTTCTATTTGACAAAAGTGATTCGAATGTTCGAAATAAACATTTTTCGCACAAAAACCAATACTCGCAAGAGCTGTAATTTTTTGTCGTTTGCGATTGCAATAATATTAGTGCACGAATATTTGTTCTTAAAAACTCTGAAAAGGCTTTCAGTGAAACATGAAACATGTGTGTCGGAATGCATTTGTCAAAAATTTAGGTTGTTGATATGGACATAACGATTTTTTGTACGTATCAATGCGCGTTAGTATTTTTTACGTTTTATTTCAAATCGACTCTATTCGAATTTTGACAATGAATTTGACTTTTTTCTATTTTTTTTGTTTTTCTGTCAAATTTTTTATGGGAACGAGTTCATTTTTTTCAATTGGTTAGCGACACAATTTTTTTATAAAGACTTAGAAACTTGTTTTTTATAACTGAATTCGCAGTTTTCAACAATCCAAATTTCTTGTTTCGTTTTTAATATGAGTTTTTCCACATTTCACGACTGAAACGTAATTTTTTGTCAGTTTTTTTTTTAATTTTTCCAATAACCTATCTCACAGTTTTTGGAAATGAAAATAGTCCTGAAGTAACAGTATTCTGTAATAATGACGTTCAGTTTTTCCTAAATCAACTAAATTTAGATTCAATCAAAAGATGAGTGAAAAATTGAAATGGAGATTTCAATTCAGTTATGCAATACAATTATATAAAATAATAATAATCATCGAAAAATTTAGAAAACTGTGTCGAAAAAATTGAAATTTAAAACAGAACAAAAATTTCAATTGAAAAAATATAGAAATTTAGCAACTAAATTTAATTCGTTGATAGCAATATTGAACCAATAACTGAAAATAAATCAACAACGTAGTCAAGAAATTTATAAACTGGAAAAATGGAATATAAATGATGAAACGGGAAAAAATGAAAAACAGTGAAATATTGTAGCAACGATTAAAGATCAATACTGATACAATAAAAAAAAGCTACCGCAATAATACGAGCATGCTGCATCGATGTTCCGGCGTCAGGCTGAGCCCGAAATCAACTTTTTCTGAAAAGTTGTAATGCTAAGAGCTCAAATAGTGCCATTTGCATAAAAAATGACCTGTGCAAAACTTGAGCCGGATAGGAAAACTTTTCACGGTGGTCCAAGAGCTTTGAAGTTGCTACGTACAGGGCGCTCACGGCTGGCCGCGCAATCTCACAACGTGCTTCAGTTTTCTTCAATTTTAGTTGGAAAGAGTCAAACTTAGGTGACACCTACGTTGACGGCTATTTTTATTAGCTGTGTGTCACAGTGTGTCAAAATCCGTGAAGAAATCAGCTTTATTCGTCCATAATCATACATTTTCAACTTCTTAGGGGTACGAAAGTTTGAATAGTAAGCAAACTCTTACTCAATTGTATTAATAATACCGCCTATTATCAAGAAAAAAGTTCCAGTCTGGACAGTAGTGAAACGGGACGGTTTTCTTCAGTGTGTGCCTATTATTACTATTACAGGAAGCACTTGGGTTATTCATACACAATCACTGTTTTGCAACATTCCAAGCATGATAGTGCACATGAAGGCATTAAGGAAAATCTTAAATTTTGGGAAAAGGCAAACATTCGGATCCAGAATACCAAGAATATAACTCCAAAATATATCAAACTGTATGACACATGGCGTGCACTGAAAAAGAAGTCAGAATCTAGGAAAGGTACTGCCCAGGAGAAGAAAAAAGTGATTTAAAGGACCAACTGGAGGATCTATTTGATATTGCTGCCCGAAATGCTCCGGAAATAATGGAAGAAGAGAGAGACAAAGCTTTTTAAGTATCGCAATGGAAAAAAAATCGAAAAGGTAGTATGGGTAGAGTAGATATGACCTTCAATAAGAAGGCAAAAAAGAAAACTGTACGCACTAATCAAGCACTGAAAAGACAGGTTTGAGAGGGTCAGAAAAGGGCTTCACGCGAAGAGAAAGCTATTCTGGAGTCCTCTGAGAGTGAAAGAGGAAGTACAAATCCAGATAATGATAGCGACTTTAGCGCTCCAGCTTCACCTGTCATAAAAAGACCAAAAGTGAATATGCCTCCTGAATTAATGGGAGCTTTGGATAGATCTGGAACATCTGTCAGAACAGCTACATTTATTTTGCCTGCTACTGCAAAAAGTCTTCCTTTGAATTGTGATTCTTAGAAACTAGCTATTAACCCAAATTGCATTAAACGTCGCCGAGTAGTTGTACGTAAAATCGTAGCATTTGATGTGAAAGCTGACGTCCAGAAAAAGCTTGAAGCGCCGTTCGTAATACATTGGGATGGAAAATTGATGCCAGATAAAGCAAAGGAAGTTCGTAAACATGAAAATGTGGATATGCTACCCGTTGTAGTGTCAGGAAAGGGTGAGCAGCACGTATTGTCAGTTCCCAAACTAAGTTCAGGGACTGGCTTAGCTCATGCTACTGCCATAGCAAATACCCTAAAAGAATGGGAGCTAGTCGAAAAAGTATGCGCAACATGCTTCGACATAACTGCTAGTAACACAGGTATGTTGTCGACAGCACAGTTCAATAAAGTTTTTTTTGTATAATATTTAAAGAAATTTGTATTTATATCTTCTTTTTCAGCCCATAAAAGAGGAGCGGCTGTTCTTCGGGAGAAGGAAATTGGCAAAAAAATTTTCACTTTCCTTGTCGGCATCACATGAAGGAGTTGGTTCTTTCTGAGGCCATCAAAACTTGCCTGGGTGAATCTGAATCGCTTGTCATCGAGCTATTTGTAAATTTTCAAGTAGTTTGGCCGGAACTAGATCATACGCAATACAGAACTGTATCAACGTCCAAGGCTTTGACAAGGAAGCTGGGAGTTGATAGGCAACGTTTAATTGACTTCGTGCGTCAGTACTTAAAGGTAAGGAAAGATATAATTTTGTCATGATATATTCAGAGTTGGACGACTATTAGTAGTATAATTTTCTTTCTCTCAAGGTTGTTCAGCCACGAGAACAGTATCGAAAACTGTTGGAAGTTGTACTAGTATTTTTGGGATCAGTTCCCGCTGAGGAAGTTTACTTTAGAGCGCTACAATCGGCTGATTCCGTTCAATTTATGGAAAAAATGCTCAGTTCCTCTAAGCTAGTATATGAATAATAATCTAAATCATTAAAAATTAAGGTTTGAAAAAGAAGATCCAGAGATTGCACAAGCCACCACTAACAAGCTGAGTAACCATCGTTTGGTATACCAATGAATATCTCATTGGCCTGGCATTTTATGATGAAGAAATATCATTTGATTGTAAACAGAAAATGATACACAACTTCTAAAATGGGAAAGGCGAAGAAAATCCTGAATTAAAAGGAATATGGGCGATTCATACGTTCAGGCAGCGGGACCTATACAGCTTCGTAACAAAGAACACCTGAAATTTCTTCAGCTGGACGGCTTTGGCTCATCTTTTTTATCCGAAGACCCGAAAACTTGGTCTCTGAATAAAGATTATATTGAAGCCTGTGGAATCGACATAAGCCTGCAGGTCGTAAATGACGCAGCAGAAAGAGGAGTTCTTTTGGCCGAGAAGGTGAATGATGCTCTCACCAAAAAAGAGGATCATCGACAAGCAGTAATCGGAGTTATTCATGATCACATGAAAAATTATCCGAAACCCACTAAAGAAGTGCATTTCGGTACTTACATCTAGTGCTTGGATTTAGTATTTAGCTCATATTGAGTATCAATATGTATCAATAAAAAAACATATGTTTTGAGTTGCAATAAACGTACATAGACGTACACTTTTTATCAGTATTTCCTTCCTCCAAATTTTCAATTAAAATTATCAATAAATATATGACTACTTAGTAGATGTGATCCTTTTCCCTATAATTTAGTTCGACTTTTCCGAACTAAAATTGAAGAAGACTGAAGCATGTTGTGCGTGAAATTGCGCGGCCAGCCGTGAGCGCCCTGTACGTAGCAACTTCAAAGCTCTTGGACCACCGTTAAAAGTTTTCCGACCAGGCTCAAGTCTTGCACAGGTCATTTTTTATGCAAATGGCACTATTTGAGCCCTTAGCATTACAAATTTTCAAAAAAAGTTGATTTCGGGCACACCCTACCAGCGAGCAGTGATAAAGACAAGTTACATCGATGTCCTCAAAAAAGATAGGGACTTGAAGTAGTTTTTCAATATAAACACGCCAAATCTCATAGAGCCGTGTTATGTACGTCGGCACAGTGCCCGTTTTTCACGATTATTTTTGATTGGAGCACCATTTATAGATAAAATATGAATTTTGGATGATGAAACTATACCGTGGTATAGATGCGGTGGTGCTTGTAAATTAATCCATGGAAAGTAAATTATTGAATATTTCAGAATGCTGACAAATGTAGTAGATTCAAGAATGTTGAAAGAATATCTGACAAGTTTTTCAGATTTTTCCTAACGTCCACCTCGCTTTGGAAACAGGTGAAAGTCAAGGCTTGAAAAAGGTGGCTGAAAACTCCTGTTTTTGGGATGTTTTAACTTCAAAGTATTGACACAAAGTTATTTGGATAAAAGTGACCATATCGTTGAATTTGGAAGACTTTGGGCTTTCAGATGGTTTTTGTTAAAAAATTCTGGGACTCCTGTGGAGCAAGTTGCAATCAAGAGAATTGAGGAGCCCCAACTTTTGGCCCCGACTTTAGATCTCTTACTCGCATGAAGTACCTAATAAGAACAAGAATATAAGCTTCTCATATACATCCTCTTGTTTTAATGATTTTTCATAACGTTCAAAAACTATGAGGTTGAATTTAAATTTCGAAGTAGATTTCGTGAGGTAAAAATTGCACGAATATTGTTGAACCTTGAAGATCTCATCAACTGGCTTTTTGTTGCACTTACGAGCAATATTTGTTCTGATCTTTTTCACAATATCACGTAAATCACAAGATCTTTTAATTTTAGACGAGCTGCGATTCATAATGTTTTATCACGTTGCTGAGATATCTTGAACACCAAATGAACACATGTTGTATGCGATAATTTAAGAAGTATATTCTATACTTCAGCTATGCTTTAGTGTAGATAAAGTATAGCATATATTTCAGATATATTTAAAATAGTTGACGTATTGCGTATACTTCAGATATACTTTAGCTATACTTCAGCTTTACTATTTCAATATATTTGAATTATGGGACTGTCTCATTTGCCATACTTGTTTTTTACTTCGGAAAGTCAAGTATTGATCAATCCCATAGTTATGATTTTTACCCGAGAAGTTATTGTGAAATATTCATGTGAAATATTTTTGTTTTAAATATATTGTGAGGACAATATATTCAGTGTAGATTAGTTGATAAATATATGATTCACAGTTAAGTATTATGGAATTTAGCTCTGAGTATTGGAGGCACATTTTATATGTATATGTATGAAAGTAATTAAATATCAAATATTTGCTGTACATTCATTTAACCCAATTCATATCTGCTTATATGTTAATAATTTAACGTGCAGCCTGGTGAATCGAACTTCATGTGGGAGATGGCTGTAATTCAAATTCTGTGAGGCACTTTGAGTAATTGATGAATTTTGATGCTCAATAATGTCGGATAGTGGTGGCTTGGAAACAACTTCCTCTAATATGTTCATTTGCTCGATTCACTTGAATTTCAAAGCCTCTATCGCTAAAAATTCAGTATTATTAGTTATATTATTCAGAACTAGCAAAAAAAGCGCTACGTGCGCTTATAGCACGTTTCGTATTTCAATTGCCTAATTATCAAATTGAAATATACGCTTAAATTTAAAGTAATATAAAATATACTTAATTATAATCATCAATAAAATATATATTAAAAAAGCTACATCAGCTTCCATAAAATTTTAATTTTATTAAATTTAATCAGCAACTTGTTTCATTTTGAATGTTCATAATTTAAAATCATGAAATTTTGAAGATTATTTTGAAATAGGTCTATCTTGAGGATTTGCAATTGAAGATTCTATAATGTTGAATGCGTATACTGTAAAATGATGTAATTTTTAATGTGTCTTTTAGAATAATTTAACTTTGAAGATTTACAATTGAAAATTCTTGAATTTTAAAGATGTATAAATGAGAATTCTTAAATTTTTATGATTTCGAAAGTCAAAAGTCGATAATTTTCGAAAGAAAATCTTCCAAATTAAAGAAGTTTCAAATGTGAATCATCAAAATCACAGAATTTTTAATTATTGAACTTAAAACTTGCATCATTTTTAATTGTGAATTTGGACGATTGAAAACTCTTGAATTTTTAAAATTTACAATTCAATGTTCTACCATTTATTTTGAAGAGTTACAATTTAAAATTATTGAATTTTGAAAACATAGAATTCCAAATTCTTCAGTTTTCAAGATTTACATTTTGAAGGTGAGCAATTCTGAACGTTACTTGAATGAAAATTCTTTAATTTTAACAACCTGCAATTTAAACTTCTTCAAGTTTTAAGATTCACAATTAAGGATTCATTAATTTGGATTGTTTATATTTAAAAATGATGTAATTTTGAACGTGTTTTTGGAATATGTAGTTTCACTTTGAATATTTGCCATTGAAGATTCTTCAATATTTAATCTACGAATAGAAAATTATGCAATTTTGAATATTTTTCTTGGAATAGTTCAATTTTGAAGATAAAAAATTACAAATTATTCATTTTTGAATAATTGAATTTGAAACTCATTCAATTTTGCAAATTTACAATTTGAAATTCTTCAATTTTCATGATTTACGATTAAAGATTCATCAATTCGGAATGTTTACAGTTAAAAGTGATGTAATTTAGAATGATTTTTTTGTAATAGTTCAACTTTGATGATTTAAAATTGAAAATTATTCAAGTCTGAAGATTCAAATATGAAATTCATTCAATTTTGAAGATTTATAATTGAATTTTTTTCAATTTTATAGATTTTCAATTTAAAATTCATCAATTTTTATGATTTTCAATTGAAGATTCATTAACTTGGAATTTTTACACTTTAAAACGATTTGATATAGAACGCAATTTTTTTGGAATAGTTCAGTTTCGAAAATTAATCAATTTTGAGAATGTGATATTAAAACTTATTCAATTTTATAGATTTGTAATTTCAAATTCTTCAATTGTTACGATTTGAAATTAAAGATTCATTAATTTGGAATGTTTATGACTTAAAATGATGTAATTTTTAATGCTTTTTTGAAATAGATCAGTTTTGAAGAGTTAAAATCGATATTTATTCAATTTGATAGGTTTCCGAATGAATTAAAAATGAACTTTTTCAGTTTCCTTCGCGAGAATATTTTCTCGTTTAACTTCAGAATCTGCAATATTGAAGAATAAGTTTTATTATTTTTTTCTTGAAATAGTTCCTATAGGAACTATTTTTTTCCTTCAATATTACTGGACAATACGGAAAATGAGTGTGCATTAAAGTTACAAAACTTGTGTTTGAAGAATGAAATTAGTTCCTCAATCCATACTTAAGATGCTTGCCTATTTTGAAAATACAATTATTCTTCTAAAGGTTTAATTATCTTTCAATCTTCGAACAATAGTTGATTTTTTTGCATCCTGAAACTTTTGGCTGTGTTTTTCTACTACTTGATGCGGGAATTTCATTTGATCCCCTTGATTCGTTACACTTGAATTGAATTGCGTCATTAGTGCAACAGCCCGTTCAGCTGGATCATTGACAACTTCAAGTTGGCTTATTCTCAGTTTAGCATTAATAAAACTTGTATCTGTTTTCCATAAGCCAGGATCTTTTTTCACAATCTCTTGAGGAATATTCAAAGATGTCAATAATTTCCTCGCATTGACCGTTATGAAATCAGATAGATGTTTTTTCGAAATAAATTTTTTATTCACTTGAATCCACCGAACACTCACAGCACTACCTTTTTTTCGAGAGTTGATACCACAAGCCTTCTTCTATCGATCGTGACATCAAGATCCGAAAGTGAGAGTCCCACTAGTCTTTCACTCAAATACCATAAGTGACCTGAAAAATTCTTATGCGTAGCTTCAGCAACTTTTGCATTTGTCTTTGTGTAAAACACAAGTTCTTTTGACAAAGCAAGGTCATTTCGCGGTTCAAAAGCTGGAGTTTGACAAGCATACCACTTTTTGAGATACACCTTCACAACAAACGTATTAAATTCTTCAAACCCATTCATTTCTTTATCTGTCAACTCAAATTGTTCTCGGAAGATGAAAATTTTTCATGGAATATATCAATTTATTCATCCAACGAGCTCTGTAATAAGCACTAGGTATATGAATATGAATAACGGATCCTTTTTGATGCGTTCGCCTAAGAATATAACGGCTAGCTCTAAAAGTTCTTTATAGTCTTCTCGAAGGCGGAAAAGCTTATGTTGACAGCAGAGATGACAACATCTTCCGATCCAGTTTGAAACTTTTCCTTGTCAATGTATTTCCAAGATTTTTGAAACCGCTGGAAAAGTTCGATATTTTCCCCATTTAAAGGTCCAAACAGAACCGTAAATACTGTTGCAATTGGAAGCTCCAATACATGATGCCGACAAGCTGAAGCCAGTAAAAACTTCTTAAGTTTCTTTTCTAGTAAAATAAAATACACCAGAATGCAGTCCTGTATTACTAGCTGTTGTATCGAAACACACAGAAATTACTTGGTCAAGTAGAATCCATTCTTCAAGAAGCTGGTACACTGCCTCTGTTTGTGCTTTACCGGTACCTGCAGGAACCATCGGAACTCCTAAGAGTTTCATGATATCTTCGTCTAAAACGAGAATTGCCAACCATTCAACTAATTGCTGGGATGTGAATGCTGGTAATATTTTCCCATCCGAATGAACGGTTAAAGGAGTAATTGGATCAAACAATTCCTGAATTTCCTTAGCCTCCAACAAGCAATTTTCTATACGAGCTGGTCTTTTAGACTTTGCACTGCAAACGACTTTCTGTAGCTCATGACCTAAAGCTTGAGAAACAGAAGCTAAGATATGCACAGAAACCCGATTACTTGTCTTTGAACGATCAAGGGCGGAACATACTTGCGGAATCAGTATGTTCTTAATAAGAGACGATTGGCACATCGAGTCAGATTTCGACATTGTTGGTAAGTTTGGTGGATAATACGAAGGTTCAGACAATTTTTCAACTTTACGTCTCTTACGTTCAAATTTCCATCGCTTTCTGATTCGCTATCTTCAGTTATATAAAAATCTTGCTCTTGTTTCAACTGACGATGACTTGACAATTCTCGATTTATTTTTTTCATCAGGATCTTAGGACTTTCCACATGTTTTGATTCACTTGCTTCATTTGCTTCTCTTTCCGCTATCACTTTCTTCAACAAATCTATTCTTTCTACATTTTTTAGTTGAAGGAAGAAATTTATGATATCTTCACACTTTATCAGAGTCAAAGCAGAAGCATGTGCTGCATCAAAAAGGTTTTCAATTGTGTCACTGAAAAAACGTTCATTACTTTCTTGTACTTAAGTTCTTCTAGACTTGTTCTTTTGTAATTTTTACCACATAAGAATGAGTTTTTCTAGTTTTAGCTTTATATTATACTCTTGCATAATTGGGATTCTCGTGCGCCACCAAATATGATTCAGTTCAGTAACGGTTGATTTTAGACTTTGAGTAATATTTATTTTCTCCTTAATATGGAAATAAAAAAATCTTTGTAGTACTTTACGTTTTGAAAGAAGTTTTTTGCAGTCTTTAATGTCTTTCAATATTTCTCCCATCAACTATACTGATTCAATTTGTTGAAAAACTAATTTCCATCCTCTCATAAACATGGCGTTGTTCCGATTCTTCTATTACATCATCTTGACTTGCTCCTTTTGAGTCTTCCGTAGCAGTCATTTTAATATCTTCAACGTCCTTTTCAATTAAAAATTTTTCCAGTGAATCAATTCGTCCTATATTTTGGCGCTGAAGATTTGAAAAATTTCGAATATCTTCATGTTTTATTTCAGTCAAAGCATTAGCGTCAGCTATGTCAAAAATATTATTATGGGTATCAGTAAACAGCTGTTAGTTCATTCTTTGTGTCTCAGTTTTTCTCTTTTTGTTCTTTCGTAGTTTTTCCCAAGTGAAATATAGCTTTTTAGGATGGATTTTAATAATATAATCTTGCTGAATTGGGATTTTTATTCGGTGCCAAAGATAAATGATCTCAATTATAACTTCTATACTCTCATTTATACTTTTTTTCTTTTTCACATATGGGTAAAAAAACTTGCCGAGAACATCAAGTATCGAAGGAAGTTTGTTTCTGTTCATTATGTTACTACAATTTTCATCGATAAGCCATATTTTATTCGGATCCTCCTCACTCTTATCAGAACCAGACATTTTTTAAAGCTACAAAAGATTATTATATTTAGTTGCTCTCTTTCAAGTTACTATAAATAAGAATTTATTCAATATTACCTTCCAAAATTGTCCTTCAAGCATGAACGTTTTTCCTTTCATCAATGTCGACAATAAGGAAAATCAAACAAAATATATTCAATCACAAAATAAACACTTGTAAGCTGTAGAGCTTAGAAGTGACAATCAATGTTATTGCAAGGTTATTCTAAATTTCATGAATTTAGCAATTTTATGAAAAAATGGAATAAAAGCTAATGACTCGAATATATGTCTATGAAATTGTAAAGTTATAATTTTATATGAATAAATAAAACAATATTTTTTTTACTATATACAGTAAAAAATCTTTGGCATATTGCATATCATACATATTTTCCTTAGAGCTGATAGTCTACAAGAAATGGTGAAAAAAACTTGTTCTTCATAATAAAGTGAAATACTCGCCATAAAAAGTTTTTAGCATAAAAAGAATAGCAACAAAAAATATCGGTCACAAAAAGACAAAACTTCTTTTCTGCATATTATAGTTTCAAAAGTGTATAGTCTTAGAGAATAATTGAAAAATACCGTTTTCTTTATAGTAAAGGGAATTAATTTCCATGAATGAGATTTGATATAAAAGAGACAAAATAGAAAAATGTCGATCGCAAGAAAAAAACGAAACATTTTTCCTTCATATTATACCCTTCTAAAGTTCATAATCTCAGTGAAAAATTGAAAAATACCGTTTCCTTCATAATGAAGTGAAATACTCTCCATAAAAAGGATTTAGTATAAAATAGATAACAGTAAAATATGTCAGCAGCAAAAGAAACGAAACTTTTTCTTCCATATTAGAGTTTCTAAAGCTAATAGTTTTAGAGAAAAATAAAAAAGAAACCAATTTTTTTCTTTGAATGCCTTGAGCGTGTCCTGAAATACTTTTCAAATGAAAAGTGAAACGTGGTTAATACGTTATTTTATATAAAGAAATATTTCAGGGTATGAGACCTTGAATTTTTTGAAAACGTTAGTAACTTTGGTACTCTAAGTCTGGCATTCTTGAACGTTTTAAAACTTTGAACCCATCGTACTATTGTGTCAAAAAAGAGGAATACTTACTTTTTTTTTTGCTTTATTTGTTTTTATACATTATATAGCTTCAAACGTTTCGAGCTCCCTCAAAAAACGTTGTATTGAAAAAAACAAAAAATATGGGCTGATTATTTGGCTAAAATCTATAAATTCAGGGAGTAAGACTTTTAGAAAAAAATATTTAGTTTTTGAATGGGCACCCTAGAGTACAAACTATAATTATTTGTTTGAGTAGAATTTACAAATTGTGCAATACTTTATGAATCCGAGCTTTTTTAATGTGTCGGGTGGAATTAATACTGAAAATGCACAAAGTTTCTTATTTGACTTATTTTCGTAGTGAGTTGTCATGGTGGCATGAACTAGTTTCTGCTAGGGTCATTTTAAGGTTTTCTGAACATCTTTTCATTAAAATATCTTCCTGAATTGCGTGGGTGGCTATTGATTAAGGCGGTGTCCGGGTTCACCGAAATTCGGTGAGCGTAAAATAAATATTTTCGGTGTGCCTAGACACTTCGATTGATTAAATTTTATCCAATCGCAGACGACATTTCAATGCATAAGTACTTTAGTTTTTTAATTATCAGAGTTGGGTTTCGACGTAATTAAAAATCATAATGTGAGATGGCGCAAAATCATACGCGCTTTCCGGGTTGATCACTTGGTTTTTCAGCGTGATTCAGATTTCAAATAATTCAAAAGCTTTCAACAAATTTACAGATTTCCAGGGATTTTAAGGGATTTTAAAGAATTTCAAAGCACTACAAATTTCTCAAAGGATTTAAGGCGATTTCCATAGCATTTCAGGGATTTTAAAGATTTCCAAAGATTTTGAAGATTTTAATGGATTTTGAAGGATTCGAAAGCTTTTGGAGGATTTCACAGAATTTCAAATAGTTTGAAAAATTTGCAACAGATTTCTAATAATTTCAAATTTCACAAAATTTTGTAGGAATTCAAAAGATTTCTAAGGGTTTTCCAGGGTTTCATGTCAACTTGTCCAGCAGATTGCCAGATTGCTTGAACCCTCAGGGTTGAAGTTTGAGTGAATACAAGATTTCAATGATTTCAACAAATTTCAGAAGATTTTGTTGGATTTTCAATAATTTCAATGATTTTAGTTTTTAAGAGATTTTGAAATCTTTCAAGGAAAGTCAAAAAATCTGCGAGGATTTCAAAGGGGTTTATAGGATTTCAGTGTTACCGTCCTGATGAAGAAAATTGCTATCTACATTCTGCCGTAAGGAATATTGTCTCATTGAGGATTACAGGAAAACAGCTCTTACGGCAAACTGCAGATAGCAACTGTCTTCACTAGGACGGCAGAATGGTCTTTGAGTAATTAAAAAGATTCTAAATGATTTCAAATGAATTAAAAAGATTTCAAGGCAATTCAAAGAATTTCGTACGATTTGAGAGAATCTAAAAATTTTCAAGGAATTTTTTCAGAGATTTCAAAGGTCTTCAAGGGATTTCAGAGGAATTAGATTTTCAATGTTCAAATGGCGATATTTGGGGACTTTGAACTATTTGAATAGATTTAAAAGAATTTTAGCGAATTTTCATGAGTTTCGAAAGATTTCAAGGCAGTTCAAGAGATTTCAACAGATTTCGCGGGATTTCAAAGGATTTTGATTTCAAATACCTCAAGGGTTTTCAACAAATATCAGAAGATTCCTAAGGATTTTCCCAGATTTTGATGGATTATGGAAGATTTCTAGGGATTCCAGCGATTTCAAAGTTTTTGAAAAAATTTCAAAGGATTTCAGTTTAAAATACATCAAGGGGTTTCAACGAGTTTCAGACTATAAGGGTTTTTGAGAAATTCCTAGGGATAACAATTAATTTTAATGGATTTTGTCGGATTTCATAAGATTTTACGGGATTTCAAAGGATTTTAACGATTTTAAGAGATTTAAGGAGACTGAGAGTGATTCCAAAGGATTTCAGCAGATTTTTAGGGATTTTAAACTATTTAACAGATTTCAAAGAATATAAAAGAAGTTTCACGATTTTTCACAGACTTCAAGGCATTTTGTGGGATTTTAGCAGATTTCACGGGGTCTCAGCGGATTTTGATTTCAAATACATTAAAGAGTTTCTACGAATTTCAAAAGATTCCGAAGGATTTCCGCAGATTTTGATGGATTTTAAAAGATTTCTAGGGATTCCAGCGATTTCAAGGGAATTTGTAGTATTTCAAAGGATTTCAATTTCAAACACATCAAGGGATCTTAACGAATTTCAAGAGATTCCGAAAGATTTTCACAGGATTTCAAAGGATTTTTTCGATTTTAAGGGATTTTATGAGATTGAGAGAGATTTCGAAGGATTTTAACAGATTTCAAGAGATTTCAGGGGATCCCAAAGAATTTCAAACAATTTTCAAGAGATTTCAAAGATTCAAGGGAATTTCGTGGGATTTTAACAGATTTCGCAGGATTTCAAAGGATTGTCAACTTGCAAAGAAATCCAAAAATTTCCAAGGATTGAAAGGAGTTTTTAGAAATTTCAAGATATCCCAAAGAATTTTAAACAATTTCAAGAAATTTTCACAAATTTCAGAAGATTTCACGGAATTTCAAAGATTTCACGGAATTCCGAAGATTGGAAGAGATTCCCAAAAGTATCTAGGGATTTCAAAAGATTCCACATGATTTTACAGGATATCGTGGAATTTCAAAGAATGGAATATTTTTCAAAAATATTTTAAAGATTTAAGGAATATTTAACCCCTCGATTTTAAATACATCAAGGGGTTTCAACTAATATCAAAAGATTTCGGAGGATTTCCACAAATTTGAAGGGACTTTAAAAGATATCTGGGGATTTCAGTGATTTCAATGGATTTTAAAGTATTTCAAAGGATTTCAATGTTAAATACATCAAGGAATTTCAACGACTTTCACGAAATTCTGAAAGATTTACATAAACTTTTAGGGTTTTTAAGAGATTTCTAGGGATGACAATGAATTTCGTCGGATTTCAAAAGATTTTAAGGGATTTCAAAGGATCTCTCCGATTTCACAGGATTTTAAGAGGCTGAAAAAGATTTCGAAGGATTTTAACAGATTTTAAGAGATTTCAGGAGATCTCAAAGAATTTTAAACAACTTTCATGGAATTTCAAAGATTTAAGGGCATTTCATGGGATTTTAACAGCTTTCACAGGATTTCGAAGGATTGTCAACTTGCAAGAAAATCGAGAACTTCCTGAAGATTGAACGGAGTTTTTAGTAATTTCAAGGTATTCCAAAAATTTTTAAATAATCTTAAGAAACTTTTACGGATTTCAGAAGATTTCACGAAATTTCAAAGATGTCAAAGGATTTCGTGGGATATTAAACGATTTCGAGAGATTCCCAAAAGTATCCAGGGATTTCTAAAGATTCCACATAATTTTACAGGGTACCGAAGAATTTTAAAGGTTTGAATGGATGTTAAACAAATTTAAAAGATTTCAAGAATATTTAACCCCTCGAGAAGAACCGAGAAAGTGAAAATTTTTCCCAACTTGAGAGCTTTCTTCGAATTTATAAGTCTTCTATTTTTAACTATTATTTATACAAAGACCTTGTCTCAATTTGAAATTCCCATGCCCCCCCCCCCCCTCCCCCCGAGTAAAAATTCTTTGACTTGGTTTCGGCTTGAATTGACCCCAATCAAGACATACTGGAAACGAAGTAAAGACATCTTTCAATGTCTCATTTTTGAGACGGAGCCAGACTTTATTTCATGTCTTGAGACAAGTTTAAATTTTAAAAAATTTTGTATATTTTTATACAATATAAATATTGAATCAAATCATTGCACAGATTTTCATTTGTATTATACTCGTTTGCAGAAATACCGAAACTGGCGTCTCATGATACAAAATTTTAACATCGTCCCAATTAAAATCATGCCCATGCGTCAGTCTATGTCTTGTATGGATCGAGTAATACCTTGCACTTCTATGAAAATTATTTTTATGTTCATCTTTTCTTGTTCTAAGTGACCTCCTTGTTTGCCCTATATGAACAGCATCACATTGTCTACATTTAAATTTGTGAATTACACATTGTTTTTCCAGTTTCTCATATTTGTCTATACCCAATGTAACAATCAAGCTGCTTCTGAATGGAACTCTAGATATCGTATGTAACCCCAATTTTCCTAAATTAATTTCAAGATACTTGAGATTTTTCCAAAATAAGGTAGGATAACCTATTGAATCTATTGCAATCTTGTACATTGTTTTTTTCGGATTATTGCCTTTACTTATAATTCGAACAATTCTGTTATGCATATGTTTGTCAATAAAAGCAATGAGATAATGGTTAAGAAAAAGAATCTGTTTGCATAATTCGGTATTCTTCTCATGGAATTTTTGATGAGCTAATTTAAGAGCTCTATCAATTTAATTCTTTACAACTTCAATTTCAACAGTAAACTGTAATCTTAGATGTATACTATTAAATACATTAAGTAGGGTATCCACATTTTGTGCATGTAAGGAAAGTACAGAATCATCAACATATCTTGCATAAAAGTACAATTCAAAATTAGTTTTGTTAAAAACTTCATTTTCCAAATTTGCCATCACAATTTCAGCAATGATTGAGGACAAGAATAAGCCTATTGGAGTTCCAAATTTTTGTTTATAGAAAGTACCATCGAATTCAAAATAAACCGAATTAAAAACATATTCAATAACATCAAGAAATTGTTTTTTTCGGAATCTTAGTATAAAGTTTGATCATATTCCATCTATTTTCAATAGCAAGTCTAACTCTTTCATATGGAATGTTAGGAAACATGACTATTACTCTAAAGGATACAAAAATGTGATTTATTGGTATTTCAACATTTTCAATTGATTTTAAAAAGGTTGCACTTTTTTTAATTGACCTTGCTGAAAGAGTAAATCTCGTTAATTTCAATACGTTTCAAATACGATAACGTTCAAATTTTAATTACCTTCAAATTCTGAAGCTGAAAGATAATATGGGTTAGTGCGTAAAATGAGAGGCAAGCACGTAAACTAGATCTGGCTTTGAAATTCAATAGATTTGCATTACACGTTATATGTTGTGCAGTGTGAACGTATACAATGTAGCGCCTTTGTAAATTCTAAACCAACACAGATTGAAGAAGTAAAATAATCCAACTCATCCTATTAGTACCCACAGGGGTTGTCAGCAAAATATCTTCCAGACGCTCCATGTTCCTTCATATAAATCATCTTATCTCGACCTTCCTTCTTACTACAGATATTTTCACTTTATCAAAGAGAATTATATGGAGCACGAGAGCACTCAAGAGAAAAATGTCAATACACCTCTCAGATAAATAAAAAAATACATTCACTATAAATAGACCCACTTAGGAAGAGAATTTCATATCTTGTTGAATAAGTTGATCAATATATTCTATCTGCAATTCATAATAATAACACTAGTTTACAAATTTTTGGTTCATCGCGTGTACCTAAAAGAAAAAGTGTTTTTTAGACTAATTTTGGGTTGCTGAAAAAGAAAATGATACTCACTTCTTTTTCCAAAGAAGTGTTTTCGAGATATTTGCAAAAAACGTGTTTTGTGGCTCTTTTTTCACTTACTGGCAAAAATCTCGAGAACGGCTGGTCCAACTCACATGAACTGTATATCATTCGAGAGGTATGTTCTTCTTCTTTCAGATGATATACTGTTTGTGCCAATCGGAGAAAAATTTATTGAGTTATAGAAGATGAAATTCGGAAAAATGGAACAACTGAAAGTGAGTGATTTTCAAATAAGGTCGGGAAATCCACTTTTTCTTTTAGTTTCATCGACTGTAACCCAAAGAATCTTGATCCGTTTGACACAGACAGTATATAGTCGGAAAGTGGAAGATCATATCCTTCGAACGAAGCACAGTCTACGTTCATTGGATCAACCCTTATCAAGATTTATACCAGTTACTGAAAAAAGAGCCAAAAAACACGTTTGTTTTGCAAATATCTCGAAAACGCTTCTTTGGAAAAATAAATGAACGTCATTTTCTTTTTCAGCGACCCACAATTAGTCTAAAAACCCTTTTTTCTCCTGGTACATTTTTCGTGTAAACTAGCATAATCTACAAGCCCACAGTGGGGCATAAAAAACGTCTGTGGACGAATTGATTTTCAGAACACAATTGTGATACGAATTGAACTTTTTTTTCGAATGAAACCTAATAAAATTCTGCATCGAATCGTTATGGCGGATTTTTGCGAGACATTTTTTTTATCAAGTAACAAAAATGAGAAAAAAATTCGAATTTTGAAGCGTATCGATGTTTAACAAATACTTCGATTCATTCGAAAATACCTCGAAAACATGAAGCAACTATCCAAAAAAGACTTCCACTAGCAACGCAAATGTTAAAAAATTTATTGAATTTGTTATAAGCAAATAAGTGAATGAAAATGGTTCCGTGGAGATTGACAGCGATTTGTCACTTTATTCGCACTAAATTTGAACAATTTATGGACGAAAAGAGATTTTGAGTTGAATTAATGAATATTCATAAATAATTTCTTATTTTATAAGCCAGTTTTATTAACAATTATCCATATCAGGTATTCATGATGAAACAAATAAATTTTTTCTACGAAATCGATCATATATTACCTGGAAATGAAACGTAAGTTTCATCTTTGATCATCCAATAAAAATGGATAATTGTTGAAACAATCTCAATTAACAAATGCACTATTTGGCTATTTTTGGCCGAACAAACTTGGTTCCTTCGACGCAATAAACTGTAAATAACTAACTTCTGAATTTTTCATGACATTTCGATCACAAAAAATAATTTTTATTGTAAACGACAATTTTTAAAACAAATTTTTATCATGTTATGCATTTATAAATAGAATTCCACTTTTTCACGGACTTAACAGCCAGTTATTTGGCATTGAATTCTTACTATAAATTTCTAGCATTCGATAATTGTTTGAACAAACTTAAATAATAAATGCATGATTTGGCTATATTTCAGCATTTAAACTTTGTTCCTTTAGCGATATCAACTGTTAATAACAAATTTTCAATTTTTTTTGAGATATTTGGATAAAGATCCACCATTTTTATATTTATAAATAATTTAAATATCGTAACTGTACACGGTATATAATATGGTTATCAAGTCTTAGTAATTCATAGCAAGAAGTAATTGCTAAATAACTGGCTTAAGAGTTTGTGAAAAAAGTGGAATTTCATTTATAAATACATAACATGATAAAAATTTGTTTAAATAATTGTTTTTTACAATAAAAATTATTTATTGTCATCGGAATGTCCTTAAAAATTTAGCAGTTAGTTAATTCCAGTTGATTGCGTCGAAAGAACCAAGTTTGTACCTCTAAAAATAGCCAAATAGTGCATTTGTTAATAATTATTGTTTGAACAATTATCCATTTTCATTGGATGAGCGAATATGATACTTAGGTATCATTTCCAGGCAATATATGATCGATTTACTATATTACTATACATTAATATGGCTAGAAACATTTTAAAATAAATGTTCGTCATCAATTCTTTTTAACCAGTCTAAAAAAAACTAAAAACTTTATTTTTATAAATTCAATTTTCTTTTAAATTTTAAATTACAAGCTTACAAAAAATACACAAACTTACAAGCAGTCCCACTGAAATGCCGAATAAAATCGAACTCATTAGCAACAAATCTTCAAAATCCTTCTTTTGCTTCTTTTGCTTTTTTTGGTCATAATTTTTACATCTTTTTAGTTTGATTAGATAACGGTTGATAACGGAATGGTGTCATTAGCGATACCATACTTTCTTCGATATTCTTAGGAATTTCTGCTCCCATGTTCACTAAAAAATTAGCACTAAATAGATATCGAAATAAATATTAATTAAAAACTTTGATCTTTAACCTTTTTAAATATTTTTATATGCTTGATATTCAGCCGATCTTATTGAAAACGTAATTAATGTAAAAATAATAATCTAATCAGGCAGAAACAAAATTTATTCAATATAATATAATTTTAATTTTAATAATAGCAAATTTTTATTTAATTGGTTACATTGGTTATTTATGGCTGTCAAAATTGGTTATCTCCTCGTGGCGCATCGTAGGAACAATTTTATTGAAATAAATATTTTATTCTATTTTAAAAATATTATAAGAGTATAATAAGAATGTATAAGGTTTCTTTTTTCACTGAAAAGCTATAGCCATACACACTCAACTCTGGATTTATGTCCACTTTCGGGTATAGCTTGCGATGACCGTGAGGCTCTTCCAAGAATTTCTATGATGTAAACAGTCAGGGCCGTGTGAAGCAGTACTCCCAACGCGAGCTCGACGCGATACTGCGCATGCGTCGCGCACAGCGTCTGATTAGATGATTTTCGCACGCTGTTCAAAACGCTAAAAAATCTATATTTTTTTATTATAAATGATGGTTTTTTAACTTACAGCTTTATCTATTACACCCTAATTGATTCTGAGCAAATTTGAAAGTAATTAAATCACTATTATGTAAATAAAAAATACACGTTACTAGAATGATAAATTATAAATATTATAATATATATTATAAATATACATTATATAATATATTATTATAATATATTCTGAATATTATAATAATCTAAAAATTATAAATATGATGAATAAATAAGGAATATTTTTTATTTACAGAATAGTGATTTAATAATTTTCAATTTTGGTCTAATGGATAATTCTATAAGTTGAAAAGCCATTATGTATAATAAACAAAAATCATATATTTTTTTAGAATTACATATATATTTTTTCTACAAAATATGTATATAATTTAATTGAATAACAATCTTAGCATGTGTCTTAACAAACGTTATCTTTGAAAATTGTTTAAAAGCCCAGTCATCAAGAAAAACCTGTTCTAATTAATGAATGTTATGCATTTAATTTGTCTGATATAAAGATAAACTAAATATTTAGCTGAAAAGAGGAACAAATTTTGCTCTTACATGTTAAAATATTTGTATATGCTATTACAGATACCATATTTCTGTCAAATAGATTGTTTTGAGCACCTGATTTAACTTTTTCCACGAGTTCGTATTGCTCTTCGAACGTTAAATGCTTCCTTTTTGACATTTTTGTAATTTAACCGAAACACTGGAAGCGAACTGAATCGAATTGACGAAATTATCTGATTGGGACCCTGTCCGCTCTGTGGCTATGGTACAGCGTAATTGCGCCGAGCTCGCCGCGCCTCTTACCCTGCTCCTCGGACCCCCTCATCAACGAATGCGAGACGGCAGAAATTCTAAGCAGGACTTAAGTCTAGGTGAATTTAGTCCAGAGTTGAGTCTATATACACATAATAAAAATCAGTTTAATGTATTTGGCGAAAAACCAATATAACTTATTATTTTATACGTACTAACTAATATTATGGAATATCCCGTAACACTAGCCCTGTTCGAGCTGGAAATAGGTTAGTCGTACAGGAAATTCCGTAACGGTAGATAGTTCGTATTTTATAAGTAAATAGGGATTAAATAGATTATTATTTTCTGGTATAAAAAAATTGTAACTCTCAGTATACTATGACAATCTCTGTTAGAAAATTTGTATCAGAATTATTTAATTAAAAAATTTATGATTTGTTCTGGAAAATTTAAAAATGTATTTATGCATCTTCTTGAAATTATTATGTATATTTTTTTGTTATATTGTGTGTAAAATAATTTGAAAATATGGGTCAATCACTTCGTCTAGAATCAAGGAATCGTTTTTATTTATACATCAACTGTGAGTTATATTAATAAAAGAAGTTTTACTGCAATCGAAAATTTTAAAAATATTATAAATGACCATAGCTTCCTTACTCTTCAATAATAGTACATTATGTACCTAAGCAGTAAAGTTGAACTTTATACGAGGATGCAGAATTTGACGTCCGAAGCGAAGCCGAGGACGGTAAAACTGCATCCGAGTATAAAAGTCAACTTACTGCTGCGGTGTATACGATACTTTATCTGAATTAGGCAGAGTAAGCGCGAATTTATCTGCCCAAGGAGTGGGAGTAAAATAGCGCTTAATTGTACCGCGACGAGCGGCAGGTAAAGTAAGGAAGGGGAAGTGAGAGAGTGCACTCTCGGATGTCGTACAATGTGATTGTTTATTCATACAACATAACCAACAGATTGAGAAAAAAAATGTCCAACACATGGACTCTATATAATTTTTCCCGTAAAATCGAATGATGCTATTTGCCTTTTCGTAGCTCGCATTTTAAAATAAATTGTTTGTACAAAAATTGTGTGAACAATTCAAAGTTTTAATTCTTTTTTATAAAAAATCGTCTTTCAATGAAATATTCTCAGATACCACGTTTCGAGTAAATCCAATAATGTCTTGAAATACTTGTCCGTTTCACTTCCCAAGGTCATTTGAATTTATTTCAGGGAAAAAAGATTTTTAAATATTTGAAAAATTTTGCCACAAAAGTCGATCTGAAAAGGGTCCCTCCAGTAGAATCACCCATATGAATTTCTTTGAGATCAATCTCAAATCTCTTAAAGATCAAAATGAAATCTACTTTCTTATGAAAGTTTTTTGTATACTGAAAAAGGAACACTCGAAAAGTTTACAAATCAAAATTAGACTTTGAGACTACCCACTTTTCCGGCTCATTGGAGGCAAATGTACAATAAATGTACAAACAAAAAGAAAAAAGAGGGAGAAAAAGAAACAGTCGTCCAAAACCAGCCTCACACTGTTTCTTTTTTCCGTCTTTTTATATACTACTGGGGGCCAACATGTTTCGAAGCCAATTTAGACTTTCTCATCAGGGATAATTCATAGGATAACTACAGTTATGAATGATGAAACATATATTAATTAAATTCAAATATTGCCTAAAAATATAAATAAAACATTTTTTATTATCAAATGTTGTTTGGTCAATGTTTCCATTTTCTCATTAAAATCAAAAATCTTTAAATGAATATCGCATTGATCTTAGAGATTTTTCATTTAAATAAGAAAATGCAAAGATTGACTAAACAGCATTCGATAATAAAAAATGTCTTATTTATGTTTTTAAGTAATATTTGAATTCAATTATTATATGTTTCATTATTTATAACTATAGTTAACCTATAAATTACCCTAATGAGGAAGTCTAAGTGGGCTTCGAAACAGATTGGTTCTCAGTAGTATAAAAAAGACGGAGAAAAGAAAGAGTGTGAGGGTCGCTTTGGTTGACTCTTTTTTTTTCTCCCTCTTTTTTTTTGTTGTACATTTATTGTACATTTTTCTCTAACGAGCCGGAAAAGCGAGTAGTCTCGAAGACTAATTTTGATTTGTGAAATTTGGGGGTGTTCTTTTTTCAGTCCACAAAAAATTGTCATAAGAAAGTAGATTTCATTTCGATCTTTAAGATATTGTTCCAATCTACAGGGTTTGCTATGAATACTTAAGATTTCTATTAATTGAGGTGTTAATGGTTAACTAAATTTACCAAAAGATATCCATTTTACTTGAATATAGTTTATAAATTTGAGGAAGGTAGCAATTTTTTTGAAATGTGTTATTGGTTTGAATTATTACCTTTTTCTTTTTTGATAAATCGAATAATCTGAATAGATTGGTTTTAAATCAACCCACAATCTTAAATCTTTAAAATTATACATCAAAATGAAATTAATAATTGAAAACTAATATTCTTGAAATGAACATATTTTACGTTTTATTTATTACGTTTGTTTAATTTTTCTTTTCAGTTAATAAGATTTTGATTTTCTTATGACTTGAAATACTTGGAATGAAAGAGCAGCCTAACCTTTTTAACTTATGATATTATTATTATTATTATTATTATTATTATACCATTAAGCCAAATCCCTTTCGAGGTAAGCGTAACACATTCGGTTCTGGTCTCGTTTTACTACTGGGGTTTAAAGAATTTGTATGGTAAATTTGAGAACGGGATGTTTAGGAGGAGAAGAAATAGGTTTTAGATCAATTTCACAACGTCGCTCCGACACTATTCGATTGATCGATCTCTCTAGCAATCACCCCAGGTGGAGAGCTTCGCAAAGCCATTATAATAACAGGAATAATTATAACAATCGACTAAAAAAATCTCTTCACGCGGGCCCATTAGTATGAAAAATCTTTCGTTTCAGACATCAATCTCCTTTTTATGAGCAATTGCTCTCCATACATCCCTATCCTTGCATACCTCTTTTGTTTCCGTTACATCCATGCATCGTTTCATGCACGTTCTTGTATTTCTACGACTTCGAATCCCCCTTCTCTTCAGCGTCTCATTCACACATTCCAACAATTCTTTCTTCGGTCTACATCTGGGTACGCTACCGCTCACTTTATCTAAATATACTTGATTCGTTAAACGTTCTTCACTCATTCTCTCAACATGACCAAACCATCTCAGCAAATTCCTTTCA
>JAUMHM010000072.1:20051191-20071581 GCA_032362435.1 Melikaiella ostensackeni
AAAAAATTCTAGACCCTAATGCCAACTCAAAAAACATCTTCTCTACAAATGAATACAGTTCCAACCTAAAATAGCGTGGAAGTAAAAAAAATCTGTATGAATATTCAAGTGGACCACTTTATTGGTTCTAAAAAGTTCGAGACATTGTTTTTTTTTGGTGAATACTTTGATAGCAACTTGGTTGTAAATAACCATTTGGCGTACTTTGGAATCACTTTCCTATATAGCTACTTGAGTAGAAAACGTAGTTTCAAATAAAAAAACCGTGCAGTCTGGGTTCACTAGAACTATTTACAATTAGTCAATTAAAAATGCACAAAGAAACCACAGTCTCTCAGAGAAATTCATATTGAGATTCACGACAAAGTAACACTTGGGATGTTCGGCATAACGATACAAGACAAAAGACTGAAGACGTCAAAACTTAAATTATTATACCGCACATTTGGTGTATGAGAAACTGAAAAATTTCTTGAAAATTTTGCTGAAAGTCGGCTTTGGATAACGATTGAAAATCCAATCTTCCATTTTATGCAAAAAGAAAAATTCACACCCGAGAAATGGGGGTGCTGAATTAGAATAAGGAAGTTTGTCTCAAAAGATTTGTTCCGTATTGAGAAAATCACAATTCAAGATTTTTTTCATTCAATGATAATAATCTCGAAAAATGTCAATGATGAAAGGTTGAAAAAAATTATTGTGACCTTCAAATTGTAACTCAATGTTAACTGAAATTTTATCCAAAATTAATGAAAAAATACTGCATCAAAAAATGAGACTTCAAATGAATCCCTTTTACAACAATGTGTTTTGGATTTTCAAAGCATTTTTCATGAAATGAATCTATTTTTGACAAAAATGTTCGTTGTCTAGTTCTGTACTGCTTACCTTAATATAATACACAATATGTCTGCACTTCTACTGATTTTTAATGCCAGCGTTTGAAAAATGTTGGTATTCTTAGACAATGTCTAAGCATGAAACTTTTCGAATTCGTTGTTCATAATTTCGGCAGCATTTGCTCCAACGCCTTTACCAAGTCATTTTCCTCAGTGGTTGGAGTATAATTTTACAGAGCAGATTCTACAAATACGAAATCAAAATTGTACAAAGTATAGAAGAGAAATTATAATTAAATAGAACTACTATCGATATGAATCTTACCAGAAAAGTATGTGGGGTTTTCACCAAGGGACATGCTGAAGCGTCTCACGTTAAACGTACTACGCCGCTAAATTTTAAGATAGAATTGAAACTTTTTTTCCACAATATTCTTACATTATTATAGCTATTGTAATATTGTGCATAGCTGTATATTCTCTTTGACGCAAAAACTGACCTGCATTTGGCTCATTATTATCATCCTCTTGTACGTCTTCATCAGGCTGAACTTTACACTCGTCGGACATAGTTGTCCAATACTCGTTTCCGATGACGTCGTTGTCGAGAAAAAAACGTAGGCATATTTCTTTTTTATCTAGTGTCTCTTTAGGGTTCTTCTCTAATAATTTTGTAATGACGACATCAGCCTCAACAACATCGTACTCAGGATCTGTACAGAAGTTATATGTATCAATATATTTTTTTGAAATGTAATCACCATTATATTATTCTACATTATTATATTATATCTGTAAGAAAAACGAACTTGCACGTTGTTTCTTCTGCTCATCCGTGGGACTTTGTAATTGTGAGATATCACAATCAGTTTCAACAATAGCATCAACCAATGCAGTGGCATAAAAATCCGAACCATCAATCAGAGGTGTTATATTCAGATCGATTTGAACATAATCTTGAATAGTCTCATCTGGACTATTCGTTTCCGCTTCGGCTTCCGCAGCTTCGCTTCGTAAATCTTCAATGTTGATGAGGCCTACTTGTGTCAAATCTTTTTCAATATTGCACCCATCTGAAAGTGTTACCATCGCATGCTTGCCCAAAATGTACCATCGTAAACGGACATCCTGGGCTATCGGATGACCGTATCCTCTTCCCATTCCACGTATGAAAGAAAAGAAATTCTCTAAAACATCTTGGTTCAAACGGTGAGTTAAGATATGTTTAATTTGAAATTTGTCCTATAAATGTTGGAGAGAACTTGGCAGAGACGAGTTATTCAAATGAATTCCATTCTGAAAAGGAATCATTTCTTTGTTCTCCGTTAAAATTCTCATCAACGTAATATACGCCGACATTTTCTGCAGCAAAGCATTCTGCTCTACCAAGTCGAGACCAAAAGCTTCAGCAGGATCCCGAATCTCGTATCTGTTTCTCACACTGAACAAGTCAAATCAGTCATTGAACAATGGAAGAACACGGCTTGTTTCTTCGCAGCCTTCAAAATCCTTGAAATTTGGATTTTTCAAACAAATCTGTTCCAGACAGTAGATAAAAGCCTTCCAGTGCAATTCAAATGGTCATACGTCAATGAGAATGCTACTTTCAAATGCTCGCTATTCAATTTCAACAACTGCTCCATATACTTTTTGTCCGCCTCTTATTATTGTGTGTAAAGAAAGGATCAAGTAAATGGTTTCGAGGCAACTTTATCAAATGTGGGACATCTGCAAAGACATGCACTTTGATTGCACTATCAGATAGGTGTTCAAAATAAACTTCTTCAGGTACAAATCGGAGACCATAGCGACAACCATATATCCGTTATCATGCAACTTTGTAATTATGTCAAGCAATATTGAGGTGACAGATATCCCCAACCTGTATTTTCTGCATTATCTCCTCCTTTTCTCTACGAACAAAATTCAATTTGTTTTCAGCGTACTCCATTCTTTGTTAATATATACGACATCTTTCTTTGCATGAAATTTCACTACCCCTCAGTTTGAAAATTCTCAGAAGAAAAGCTTCACATTGCTCTCTGTCCTTTTTGTTCTTTCTGAAGTTCTGCCTTTTCTCTGCTTCGACACGCTGTTTTTCTGTTTTCACATCTTTCTGCAGCTGCTGCACTTGTTCTGACTATGCTTGTTTTATCTGCAACAATTTCTCAAGGTATACTTTTTTTTCTGCTTTCGAGGTAAGATTGCAATTTGGCGATAAAGAAAACATATTATTCATGATGTCGCTACTTCATTCTAAGAAGCCATCACTTGCAGCATCATTAGTAGCTCTCGAACTTGCAGGCACATTGTTACTACTCTCAGCTGCAGATTCATTATTAGTACTTTCACTTGTCTAAATGGCGTTTGCATCTGCATGCACAGTACTTTCATCAGAATCGACTGAGACTGAACCTTCTTTCGCTACAGATTTATCATTCGTAGGGGAAAAGTTTTCAGTGGAAATTGTGTTAGAATGAAGTTCTCTTAATTTCCTGGATGTTCTATTCAATGCTTTGTCCATGAATTCCGCAGTTGTACTTCTTGGTTTGAAACATTCGGGCTAGAAATGATCAGAACATATTGTTGCTGGAATATATTACGAAATACATAAATAATACATGAAGAGTAAAAAATGAAAGTTTAAATGAGACAATAATTTTAATGAACTTTTATAAAAATTATTTTTATGCTGTTAGAATAACCGGTGCAACTGTAACGGTACTCTAAATAAGATGGACAGATGAGCCAACTATATACTTCGTAAGATATGGTACCCCATGTGGAAAAATATCGTAGCAATCTTGAATTATACTGAATCCAGACGGACTACTAGCCTGGCGCTACCCTGGTTCTATGTAGTTCAACTACGTGTTTCACTTAAAGCGTTCTCCTACCTAATCCCAGCCTAGGCGCTGTCCAGGGGATTGCTGCAAATTTGAATATACATATATGAAGACTGTCCAGATCTGAGCTAGTTTCTAGTCAGGATCACAGTTTCACATAATTGCATACGTGCTCAAATAATAATAGAATGCACTGTATTACATGCTGAAAATAATGAACAATAATTATTTAACGTGATTGTAATCTTAGTATACAAACTGTATTCTTAACAACGATTTCTATTTAACAAGTGTTTAAAAAACGTCTGCTTTGCATTGAATCATATAGTACAGTTAAAATAAATTTTTATTAATTATTATATATATATATATATATATATATATATATATACATATATACAATGAATCTATGTATTACATTCATAGTATTTTAAAAAATAAAATTTCAACATGAATGATTAATTTAATTTATTTTTTTCGCTTATTAAATGCGTTACATGCCAGTTTAGCCACTGGACAGTCAGTCTGAGGCGCGCCAGTGTCCACTCAAGGCGGACTAGACAGAAACAGTACAGCCCCACGAGATTTTTCCACACGGGGTTCCACACATACTTTATCAATTGAGATAAAAATTTTTTTAGAATTTGAAACAGAGTTTTTATTATTATACCCAATTTATTTTAGATTTAGTTCAGTACGCTTGGAGAGCCACGCAAGATTCTGAGATGCGCGGTTTTGCGCGAGCTGCATGTGATCATTATTCTTTTCTTTGTGATATTTTTTGAGTCCATGGGGTACTATAAACATTCAAAACTCACCATGCTGTGCACATTCAATTTTCTTCCTGCCTATACGGAGCCACGCAGCACGATAGCATGGATTTTTTGATATTGTATGGGAAGTGACATCCTCAATTTGATGTGTATTTTGACAGAATACTACTTGCACAGTACTTCACCATTTTTATCTACAAAAATAAAAATAAATGTAATTGCATTAAAGAAGTAGAGGAAAGTCATCTGAATACGAGTCGAGACAGTTTAATGTGAGAAAGTTATTCAATTTCGCGAAAATTGACCGTGAATTTTAAAATTGAAATTTCGTGATTTTAAACATTTTGAGTAGCTTCGGAGGACTTCGGAAGGATTTCGGGAATATTTTAAATATTTCAAAAATTAAATTTTTTCAAAAGTATTTCAGAATATTTCAAAATATTTCAAAGATTTGAAACGGTTTCACAAGACTTCAGGAAGATTTTAAAAATTTCAAAGCTTTCAAAATATTCCAGAATATTTGAAATTATTATGAAAGATTTTAGAACAAAGATTTCAAATATTTCAAAGTATTCCACAAAGATTTCAAAGACCTCACAAAGATTTCACCAATTTCAAAGATTTGAGAAAGATAACAAAAATTTTTTTCTGAAGATTTAAAACGATTTCAAAAGGTTCCAGGAATATTCTATGAGGTTTCAAAAAATGTCGAGGATTTTAGAGATTTTACAATGATTTCAAAGATTTCAAGTGATCTCAGAAATATTTCAAGCATTTTGAAGAATTCCAAAATTAATTACCTAAAAGTCTGTAAATGACTTGCATATTCTATTTTGCAGTTCGACATCATCAGTAGGGGTCAAGTTGAGATTTAAACAATATTATCAAATTCTAAATTAATCTGTAAGGTAGCATTTTCAATAGTTTTAAAAAGTCAATAATTTTTGCATAATGTCCATTACCGAAGTAATTGATGAAATTTAACAGTACAGAAATTGTTGCTCAATGAGACATGCAACAATTGATTTTTTACATGGATGGAAAACGGTCATTTCACTATTTTATTGCCAAAAAAAGGAAACCTGGAACAACTTAATTTATCGATCTGCAAAACCTGCAAAAGACTTTGGATAAAGATTGAAAATCTAATTTTCGATTTAAAAAAAAAATCAAACTCCTTCCCGAGTTATGGGAACGTAAGTTTAAAATAAAGAATGTTTCCTCCAAAAACCTTCTTTCTTGGCTTGCGAAAGAAGTTTAATTTTTAGTTTAAATGAAAAATTAAAACATGGTACCGAGATATTACGTATTTGAATAAGGATGAAAGGAGTTTATTGTGGAAAAGGTTAGCCAATTCCGAAAAAATATACCGAGAATTTTGAAATTAAAATTTAATTTGAATTTAAAATATTTTGAAAAATATTGTCTAACATTCATGTAACTATCCTATTAATTTGATAATTACGTAGTAAAGAAGTATTAAAAAAAATATCCAAACAAAGGTAGAAGAAACTTGAAACGAAAAAATACAATAATAATTCAGTGAAATAGATATGAGGGACATAATGTCTGTGGAGATACTATAATCAACTAATTGATATATTTCTTACATAATTGAAAATATTATTATTATTTCATGATTTACAAGAATGGGCTTTGAATAGCGATTAAAAATCTAATTTTCGATTTCAAGAAGAAAATTCAAACTTGCTCCAGAGTTATGGGGACGTCAAATCAGAATAAAAAATGTTTCCTCCGACGTATAAACGATGATATAAAAATTATCGGCATAGAACAAGCTATTTCTAGAAGTGACATTGTAACTAATGAAGCTAAAATTGCAATATATAACTCCGTGCGTCCTCCCACAGTGTTGTATGGTAACGAGACCTGGACGTATCAAGAAAATGATAGGATAGTGAACGCGGTTCGCATACAGTTCCTGCGGAATATGTGACATTTTTTTGCTGAAAAACAAAAAAAAATATTAAAATATACATTTTTTACATTAAATAATACTACGGTCAAGATATAAAATTGCTCAGAGGTTGTGAAAAATATTACTACTTCAAAATTGTAACTGGGATTTTAGTTTTAAATTTACTTTTTTATTTCTCGTATGAAAAATGAGATATCCAAGAAATCCTCTCGCCGGATTGTGTCTTTGATTTTTTTACATGACAATGAAATCAATAATTGCCGCAATGCCCAAGGAAAATGACTAAAAACCAGAGTCATGAGATATTTATGTTGTCTTTTATAATAACTCACTTTAATATTGGATACGCCCAATAATTGTCGAAAATCAATTGTCTTTCTTACTTCGTATCATCATCTTGCCGACTTAAGATTTAGCAAGAGATTTAGGATACTTTGTACTGCTTTGGACGCAGCAAGAACGTATATAATAAGGATAGGAAACTCAAGTGGAGAGGGTAGCATGAGAGACGGCGGCTGGGTCGGAGCGCGTCGTTGCGTAGTTTCGTACTGCGCATCAGGCTCTCTCTTTTTCTCCGCAAGAGAAAGAGACAGCCTGATGCGCAGTACAAACTACGCAATGATCGAGTGGCCACATACTAGGCGCTGTCATTTCAGCCACGGGTGCTCTACCCCCTCCACTCGAGTTTCCTGTCATTATATACATAAACTTTTCAAAATTGTAAATGACTATATTGCTGAAACCTTCGACCCGTTATGATAATGAAAGACTCTCAAATGACTTTTTGAAATATAAGATATTCCTATAGAGGAGGTTATAAATGTAGAATTTCAGCAAACTAGGCATTTTTTCATTTGTATTTGAGAAAAATGGCAAATTTTTTAATACACAGTTTTTGGTAATGGATATTGATGAAAAATTCAAATAAAGTAAATATAGCTATTATTCGAGTTCCAATATTTTGAATAGGAGTAAAAACGATTTTTTTTAGGTTAGCTTTGAGTGATTAACCACTCCGATTTTTTACATTTTCATCAGAGAAGGTATTAAATTTGTGCAAAATTTGACCTTTTCCCATTTTTGTCATATGTCCACTTTTTGAGACTCCCTGAAACCGAAAAACAGGTTCTTACGAATGCGTCTGCCTATCTGTATGTCTGTATGTCTGTCTGTGAGCACGATGACTTTTGAAAAAATGAATCCATTGGACTGGCCGCTGGTACACTCCTTTAGTGTAGAGAACTGAAGGTCAAGTTCGTTAGCCAGCCATTTTGTAAAAATTCAAAAAGTCAGAGCATTTTCAAAATCTGTGAGACCATTTTTTTTAAGATTTGAAAATTATATGAACGACTATTTGTAGTTCTCAAAAATTTGAACAATTTATTCCAATGACTTTTTTCGATAAGAAAAAGTTATGAGAGTTACAGCATTTTCAAAATCCAAAAAGAGAAACGAAAATGAAAATCTCAAGCCAAACAATGCACCATATGAATAAAAGTCAAGAGTAGAAAGAAGTTGCTGCGTAGCTGCGGCAAAAAACAGATTTCTGGAAAAATATATTCAGTAGTCGTTACAAAGTCTTGTAAAAGACGGACATAGAAGCTTTTCGATAACTTTTCATATTTTTGTCCAGAACCTCTATAATCTGTATGATAACGATTAACGAAGTCGAAGCGGATGCGCCTCGACGCACTTCGACTTTGGTAATCGTCATAATTTAGATGGTCATCGTTACAGTCCAATAGAGAGGTTCTTAAAGTGAATATTATAGTTACCCAAAAGCCTTTATGTCTGACTTTTAAAAAACTTTTTGTAATGGCTACTGAACACATTTTCTCTGTGTACTGTCCGCACTGTCCGCCTGGGCGATAACTTCAATTTTAATCATCTAAAATTTCCTGCAATAGATAATCCAGGATTTTATTAATACAAAACAAATTTAATATTTTTCATTTCTAAGATAGATTTCATTCTCCTTCTTAGAATGCAAAAACAGAATTTCGAATCATGCATTATTTTTTGAGTATTCTTACAGGAACCATTCAGACGAAGTTAAAATCGGGTGCATACAAAGAGGAAAGCTCAAGGAGATCATTAGAATATAGGTAAATTATTATTACTGATCCAAACAAGATCCTAAATCATAAAACTCAAGCCGAAGGTATGAAAAGCATGAGGCTCAGACTGCAAGACCCAAGAAAAGAGGCCCAAAAATATAAATGATATTTCCGATGGTCTTTGATTGAACACGATTTCGAATTCAACATTCTATTTCATCATTAACTATGATATTTCTAATACATTAGCTACAGTTTGATGAAGAACGGTTATTTTTAAATATTTGATGAACCAGCTTTTATCGCACGTTTAGTTTATTCTGGATAAGAGAGTTATAAAACTAAATTTCTTCCTACGAACCACTAAAAAAAATGTTACAATCTTTTTACAGACTTATTAGATGTGATCAGGCAATTTTGAATTCGATACAAAATTCCGAATCAGTGTCTCATTCATTCAAGAGATATTTTCTATCGGAGCTCATATATAAATAAAATGAAAATAGAACAAATACCAGCATTTATTTGTCACTTAATGTTTTCTTACATATGCGTTCAAGTCCGCAATTTTAATTTTACACCACAATTGTATTTCAGGTACGCAATATTGTTTTACTTATAAAATGGTCTATACTCTAATCTCTATATAAGCTCTGCTCTATGTCTAGAAAAAAGAGCTGATTGCTCGAATTGATGAAAGTATCTGAAACTTTTCTCTTCCTCCTTTGTTATTGGCATTACCTCATCATTGTTATGTGAGCTAACTTTCACCCTGGTGCAAAGATGCCAGAAAGTAATATGATTTGGGGGAGTCATTGAAGGGCAATCGAGGAATGGATACAAGAACCCGTTCGATAAGACTACTCCAATCATGTATTTATTTTTTAACCCTACCTCATAAAATCTTCTTATTGCAATGGAAGCTATAGTTTCAGGTCTACCATAAAAATTTTCATAGAGACGAACATTTGGTCGAAAGGGAGCAGGAACAATTGTATTACTCGTATGTCTGTTGATGCGCGGTCTAAGCGGCCGTATCAGACGTCTTAGTATAGCTAATTCTGTAAGAATAATGAATTATTTAAATTAATTAAATTGAATAAAAATTAAAAAATTATTAAAATTATAGATATTATAATATTTACCAACAAAATTAGAGAGAACTGCCAAGTCGATTAGCAATATAACAATAAGAATCTTCATTTTCTCTTTATGAAGGAAACTATGTATAATGAGTTTCAGAGTTTAAGTAATAAATATTCCACAAAATGTTTCATTACATAGTCGCTATCTCTTTCGTCATTCGAAATAATCTAACATGTTTGTATAAGACGAAATGGAGTGATAAAGCTTATTTGCTTGTCACATCTGTATTTTATAAATCGGTGATTCTCTGCATAGCACACAATTTAAGCACCAACATTTTTGAAATTCTTTTTTCGCGAAATAAAAAGAAATGAATTGCATTTATTATACCAAAGAATCAAGAATTCAAAGTCTGAAATGGTTCGAAAAAAATTGCAATAATTTTTGAATTCTTAAGACTATTTAAAGCTATAGATATCTTTGTGAATGATTGATTCGGAAGCATATTTCATGGGAATTTTGTCTGTGAAGTTTTAATGTCTGTGAAATTATTAAATTCAGAGTAGCGGACAAAGTATGTGGTAATAAATGGGAATTCAGCGGGAATTCACGAGTATTATAACATACTAATAAATACAATACACAATAACATACAATAACAATACTAATAAAACTTTCAAAAATGCAGTTAACTTATATCGAATGAAATAGAAAAATTACAAATCAGTCTCGAATATTACCAGCCCAAAGCCAATTTATGTTCTTATTTGTTTGGATAAATGGTTCAATTAGAACATGTAATATTCCTTTAGCTGTCATTGTCTATAAACAATGTTACACAATCAATCAGAAAGCCCTAATTACGACAAAAGTTAACCAAAGTGCGGAGAAAAATGTCCAGCCAATGATGTTTGCCCAGCCAAAGGCGCAAAAAGTAATATCAATTTTATAAATAAATTAAGAATAATTTTTAACATGATTGATATTTCTTACGTAAAGTTTCCTCTAGCCTAACACTGTCACGTGTCATTTAGTGTTCTGTAAATTGAGTAACGCATAAAATTCCAATTTAAAATGGATTTTATATATAGTCCAGCCAATTATGCACAAATCTGGGGATAATATTCAACAGCGATAAAAAAGGGATAAAATATTGCATGAAGATTAAACTTTTCGTTAGCTTATAGATACTAAATCTGACTATATCATGACATCAACAATCATTATATTATTTATATAATTTAATATAAATTGTGATTCTTTTACAATTTCATCAGTGAAATCTTAAAATATATTGCGACTATTACATTAGTCCAACACTTACGAATTAATTCAGTTACTAAATGTTCATGAACTCAAATCACTAACATCAAATGAATAATTCTTGGAATAATAACCCCGGTAGAAATTTCTGATAGAAAGTTTTTTCCGAAGCTATCCAAGTGTCTCTATTTCTTCCTAAACCTTTCCGAGATGTGCATGAGATTCTTTCCGAAAATTTCTGAAAAAATCAATGTAAAATTTTAAGCGGACATGCTGTTAATTTCATTTATAATTAATTCAAAAACTATTTGGACTAACCTGAATTCTTCGGTCAAAATCATTCAAAATTCCTGATGAAAACGGAAAGCTTCGGATGCTGATCTCAGAAATAATCTGAAAGAAAATCGTTCACAAACCTATCCGGAATTTCACGAGGGGAAACAATAAAAACACAGTTACAGTTTCTTCTTATTGTTTCTGAATTGCATAAAGGTTTATTTTTTTAAAATTTGTTACATTTGATACTGCAGTTATTTGCCACCATTTTATAAACTGTTCCGAATATTATTTGCATGATTCTGAAGAATATGAAATGAATTTACTGCAATATTGAAAGTGCACTTATAATTATAGATATTCTTATACTTATACGAACAATATTAGGGAAAGACCGTCAAGTCGAAGAGCACAATACCTATAATAATCTTCATTATCTCAGCAACAGCGTCAGTAATGAACATTGTACTAAATATACAGCCTCCTTGCATCTTTTAAGTTAACGAATTATAAAGTTTTTAGCATTTTTTACACTAAATTTACAATTTTAAGTACGAAACATTTTGTTTGCTTATAAAATGGGCTGTACCCAGATAACTGCCCTATGAATGCTCGTATGGTCTAATTCTGATGGTGCGAATAATTGATAAAATCCGTAAATGGGTTGGAGCGGATTGCAGCCTGACTCCGGTATTCGTATTAGCTCTTCGTCGTTATGAATACTGACCTTAACCCTTTTGCCTTCAAAATCAAGAAATGGATGCAAGCGACCATAGAACCATCCAGTCGGCTTCAAAATAACTCCAATCATGAACTCATCTTTCACGCCTACTTCATAAATTCCTTCTGGCGCAATAGAAGCTATATTTTTAGATCTACGAGCAAGAGGACCAGCTTCATAAAAACGAACATGAGGTTGATAGGGTGCAGGAGTGATTCGTGAACTGGTCCTGTCATTTCTGTAAATACGGTTCAGCAGACGTCTCAGCATAGATAATTCTGTAATTACCAGTTACATTACAGGTAGTTACAATCAAGGAATAAAGCAAACTACATATTTTGTGTTTCATTAATTTTCCTGTAGGGCCAACCGTTGTAAAAAAAAAATTAAACGGTGAAAAATAAGGGAAAATTTTTTTTCTTGCAGTTTTTGAAATCTACATGTATTTTGAATACTATCTACTGAGGAAATTCCTTAAAAAATTTATTTTAGTGTTATCAGCCCTTAAAAGACTAATCAAGACAATTGAAAGAAAAAAACTCTTTAAGTATAAATTTGATAAAATATTATTGTATTTGCATTATTTGCAATAATCCTAATCCAAGCTGCCGTGCAAATAAAATAAAGCGTATTTGCAATTCGGATAAGGTACGTGTCAATTCACGAATCTTCAAAATGGGATTGAAATAGCCTTCATTCTCGTATTTTTTGTGAACATCCTTCATGTATATCGTATTGCAAAATGGATATTCAATAAATACTTTCAAAATAAAGGACATTTGAGTTCTATTTCAAAAATTGGTAAGAGTGACAAGTGACTTGTCCGAACTGCAGATACGCTTGATTTCATTTGCACAGCAGTTCTATATCCGTTGGTCTGTTCCAACGTTCAGCTGTTTTAATTACACGCTCGTCAACTGTTCGATTCTCTGTACAGTCTCCGTCTCTGATAACCTTGAGCACCTGTGTGAGTAAAGCTGCGTTCTTTATTAAATGACGGTCTGTACTTATATTATTATACTTCATGTATAGATAATGAATCCATTTTATTGTACTGAGTTGAGTTGAGTCATCAAAATGGCTCTTGAGCCTTTGATAAAAACTCGTAAACAGAAGAACGCTACGACTATGGTATTTCTAATGTTCGGAAAACCTTTTGATCTGAGTCTCTCTATTCTTCCTACTAAAGAAAAAGTTCCAAAATATTATTTCTACAGCAAATGAAACTGTATTATACTAATTATACATCTCCCCTGAAGTCTTGGAAATGCCGGAAAAAAAATTTTCCATGCCCAAATTCAGGAGTTTAAAAACGATGCACTTCAAAACTGTTTGACATTTCAGCTCGTGAATGCTTAAATTCCTCACTGTGAACTTTTTCTTTGCAGTCGAAAATTCAGGCCATAGAGCGAACAAACAAGAGCATCAGCAGAAATAAAACGCAAAGAAGGGTCAGCTTGGCTACAACAGCAACGCATACGTGTAACTATTGCGAAAAAAATCACTTGCTATTCGAATGCGAAGAATTTTTGAAACTACCAGGTGAAAAAAGGATACAAGAAATCAAAAAGAGGCAACTGTGTCTAAATTGTTTCAGGCGTGGGCATTTCAGCGCAGATTGCAGATCATCATCGTGTAAAACTTGCGATAAACGGCACAACATGTTACTGCACAGGGAAATAGAATCGACATCATTACCCGATAATAAACAAGAGGTGGCATCACCAGTGGTCTCAACTTGTACTCAGATGCTACACTCACGAGAGAATAATCATAAAAATGATCAGAATAATTCTGATGCATCACTTAGTACTCATTTTGCAGGACCAACTAGTTCGCAGGTGGTACTTTCAACTGCAATAATTTATGTCATTGACAGCAAAGGAAACAAGCAAACATGCAGAGCACTTCTCGATATGGGATCGCAACCGAATCTAATCACTAAAAACTTAGTACGAAGGCTTTAATTGAATTGTAAAAAGACAGAAGCATCTTCGAGTGCAGTCTAATTGATGAAATCTACAGTTCATCAGACGACTCAAGTTAACATTAAACCAACACTAAATAATTATTCTGCCACAATGAAGTGTCTAGTTACACAAAGTATCACTCAAAGGCTTCCCCAAGAAGGAATTACAAGGAATCTTTTTGAAATTCCAGATCACATTTTTCTAGCAGACCCAGAGTTCGATCAGCCAGGTGATATTGATTTATTAATAGGGGCACAATATTTCTGGCAATTATTAAGCACAGGAGAAATCAATTTACATAGAAATATGTTCTTTTTGCACAATATAGAACTTGGATGGATTTTTGGAGGAGAATTAGGAAAAGGAGTCAAAAAATCAACACCGCCAGTATGCCACTTGATCACAAACGATATTTTGCACAAACAAGTGGAACGTTTTTGGCAAGTAGAAGAGCTTATAAGACCACTACGAATTTCAGAAAAAGAACAAGAGTGCGAAAAGTAGTTTACAAAAACAGTATCTCGTAACCCAGACGGTCGTTTTATAGTTGGTTTGCAAAAATATGAAAAAATCAAGTTAGGTCTCTCGAAAAACGAAGCAATCAAGAGCTTTTTGTACTTAGAACGTCGTTTGGACAAGCATGCAGAACTAAAGCAGCAGTATCATGATTTTCTAAAAAAATATCAGTATTTAGGGCATATGTCCTTAATTAAGGACAAGGACAACTCGGAAGAAGACCTTGAAACATACTATATACCACATCAGCTGATAGTTCGCACAGATAAAATTACCACAAAATTGAGGGTTGTATTTAATGCATCTGCTAAAATAAATTGTTAGCAGGTCCAAATTTACAAGGCAATCTATTCGAAATTATTCTACGATTCAGATTTCATCATGTTGTCCTCACGGCCGACATTCAAATGATGTTTAAGCAAATTTGTGTTAGACAAGAAGACCGATGCCTTCAGCGAATTGTATGGAGAAAAAAATAAACTCATCCAATTCAAACCTACGAACTGGATACGGTAACATACGGTCCCGCAAGCGCGCCTTACCTAGCAATACATTGCTTGGAAGAATTGGCAAGAAATGATGGAAAAGAATCCCCTACAGCAGCGCGGATTCTGGACGAAGACTTCTACATGGATGAAATGCTGACGGGCACAGAAACCGCTGAGGAAGCAACAGAACTTCAAATTCAATTAACGCAACTTTTGAACAAAGGCAAGTTTCACCTTCACGAATGGAGATCCAAGAAGGGTGAAGCTCTAAATCATCTAGCACAATTTCAAGAAGAAGATCATCTATTAATTTTATATGAGCAGGAAACGGTAAAAACTTTAGGTTTATTATGGAACGCAGAAACAGACGAGCTTCAATATAAAGTAACGTTAAGTGATATCAAGATAGTTACCAAACAAAGTATTTTTTTTGTCAAGCGTGGCAAGAATTTATGATCCTCTAGGTATAATAGGGCCAATTATAATTAATGCAAAGATTATTTTACAACGAATTTGGCAAATGAATCTAGAGTGGGACAAAGATGTACCACCAGAAATAGCAATAACTTGGAATACTCACTACAGCTCTTTAGAAAAGAATAATGATCTACGCATACCAAGAAATATACGTCCAACGAGCATTTCGAAACAAATACAATTGCATGGATTTGAAGACGCATCTGAAAAGGCATATGGGGCTTGTGTCTATGCTCTCGGTCACAATCAACAGGAAGGAACTATCGTACGCCTGATATGTTCAAAATCAAGGGTTGCACCGAATAAGACTTTAACATTGCGCAGGCTTGAACTAAACGCAGCCTTGTTGCTATCAGAATTAATCACAAGAATACGAAAAGCGTTAAGCAATAAAATTGAAAAGGTACACCTCTGGAGCGATTCAACTCTTGCATTAGGGTGGATTAAAACCCCTCCTCATCAATTGAAAACATATGGAGCAAATAGAGTGGTGCAAATTCAAAAACTCACACAAGGTGATGAATGGCATCATGTTCCTTCAATAGATAACCCTACAGATATCATATCGAGAGGAATATCCGTTGAATGGCTGATTGACAATCAGTTATGGTGGCAGGGGCCCACTTGGCTTTATCGAGTGAAGATTGGCCTCTGAAGCCTAATGAACACATCAACGATGATTCAGGAAGAAAAAAGGAATGTTTTTCCAAAGAAATCACTAGAATACAAAATAATCGCGAATTGAATCATAAAAGCAAATTACTCACTCTTAGGCCTTTCTCGATAAGGATGGCCTTTTAAGAGTCAGAAGAAGAATCCAAAACCCAGATATTGCATCTGATCAGAATAACCCTATAATTCTACCATCGACACATTTCATCACTAATTTAATTATAAAACAAGAATACGAAAGACTTTTGCACTGCGGACCAGAACAGTCACTATGCTCAATTCGTCATAGATATTGGCCATTAAGTGGAAGAAGAGAGGCGAAGGAAGTGACTTGTAATTGCATAAAGTGCTTCCGAGTAAAACCTCGAAATTTAGAGACAATTATGGCTGATTTACCAAAAGAAAGGGTTCAAGGATATTTTCGACCATTTTCAACTACTGGAGTGGACTACGCAGGGCCGATACAGATACGAGAAAGTCGTCGCGGAAGAATTCACATCTCGGAAGCTTACATCGAATTGAAGGAAGTTTACGAGTTCGTTGCAAGAAACGAGTCTACAATAGCGTCAAGCTTAGCATCTCAAAAAATCAATTGGAAGTTCTTTCCGCCTAGGGCACCGCATTTCGCTGGGTTATGGGAGGCGGCAGTTGATCTAACAAAAAAACATCTTAAAACGGTAACGCAAAAATTGATCTTAACCTTTGAAGAATGTTATACGCTTTTGACTCAAATTGAAGCAGTATTAAACTCTAGACCTCTTACTCTTTTATCATCCGATACACGAGATTTGTCTACTTCAACCCTATCCTTTTTTCTTTTTGGTGACTCACAATTACAGCCTGCCGAAATAAATTTTATCAACACACCGGACAATCGGCTATCCCCCTGGGAACATCTACAAAAGGTGCGAGGGCACTTTTGGAATCGTTGGCATCGAGATTACCTGCACCAGTTGCAAAACAGAAGTAAATGAAACCAGGACCATGAGAATCTGAAGGAAGGCACAATGGTTCTCATAAAGGAAGATGATTTGCCTCCATTACAATGGGCGTTAGGCCGAGTATTAAAGGTTTATCCAGGAAAGGATAATGTTGGCAGAGTAGCTACAGTAAAAACAGTTACAGGTGTCTACGACAGGCCAGTAAGAAAATTGTGTGCTTTACCTATGGACGATTAAGATTACAAAAAACGTTTATTTTTTAAGTGTAATGTTAGAAGTCAGAATCAATCAATGTTGGTCGCATATTTTTCCAGTTAATTTGCTACCTGTTTTCATATTACACGCAAAATTTTAATCATATCCTGACGTCTTTTAATATACTGTACTTATCTGAACTAGTTTGGTTGCTTGAAAGCAATCTTTCAAGAGGGGCCGGGATGTTTAGTATTATATGTCTACCTACATTTGGATTTGAATTACTAGCTAGTGTCGCCATCTAAAAGAGCAACTTTTGTAAGGAAGGTTAGTCCAAGCGAGGTTAGATTCCGTCTTGTCGCAACGCAAAGACAAGTGAATCTATTGAATGTATTTATTACAAGTTTTTATACATTAAACATGCATTTAATCTGAAACAGTGACTTTTTTATTAAACAAAAGCATAATTCAAAACATAACCAGTTACAGTAGCCAGAAAACGACTATTTAGGGCACACTACTCCTGCATCAGGCTGTGCTAAAGATATTTGCAAGAGTATGGAGAATATTTTGGAAAAAGCAGTTGCGAGTACTGAAAACTTGAGAATTGTAGGATTGGATGGTACTGTTGTGAATACAGGTCATCTTGTTGGAGTGATTCGTTGTACTAAAATTGGCTTGAAGAGACTAGTGCGATGGTGCACCTGTTTGCTTCATGCAAACGAGGTAGCATTGCGGTACTTACTGCAAGATTTGGACAGGCATACAATCAGCCCACAGTGGGGCAAAATAATGAAAAAATGTTCAAAATACGATTCCGGCTACAAATTTAACCGATTAAAAATTTGTTTTTAAAATTGAAGCTAACTGAACTCTTAAGAGATCGCTAGAAGCCGAACTACCAAAAAAGGATATTTCTTACTTTATTCATACACAAAGTTGTCAAAAATCTTAAAATTTAAGATATTGTCACTATAATGACACGCAATTAATTCAAAATGATTGATATCAGTGTTCAATCCATAAATAAACATTCTTGAAACATAACCTAATAGTTTATTATAGATTTTTAAGTTGTTATCAACAATCGTATTGTTATAAACAATGGTAGGTGATTTTTGAGTGGTTTTGGATATTTATTGAGCGATTTTCGTTTCTAATTCAATTTAAAGTAACATAAAAATATGAAGACAAAACGGAATATATTTTTTGCTGTTATAAACAAATTTTATAAGCAAATGCGCGGTTTGAGCAAGTTTTGAGTGTTTGAGGTCCTTTTTTTAGAAAGCGCTTCGTTTGACTTGGGAGTGATGTTGCAATAAACTATGCTGCAATTTCATAACAATTTTCTGATTGTTATAAACCAATTTTATAAACAAATACACAGTTTGAGCAATTTTTAAGAGTTTCAGTTACTTTTTTCTCAACGTACTTTCTTAGTCTTTCTAGTGATACTTTTGTAAACCATATTGTCACTTCATGGCAAATGTCATTCTTATAAAAAAATTTTATGAACGAATGCGAAGTTTGAGCAATTTTTGAGTGTTCGAGGTACTTTTTTTAAAATGTGCTTTGTTTGACGTGGCTGTGATGTTTCAATAAACTATATTGTCATTTCATAACAATTTTGTGATTGGTATGAACAAATTTTATAAACAAATGCACAGTTTGAGCAATTTTCAAGAATTTCAGTTATTTCTTTCTTAACGTACTTTCTTAGTCTTTCTAGTGATACTTTTGTAAACCATATTGTCACTTCATGACAAATGTTATTCTTAAAAAAAAATTTTATGAATGAATGCGAAGTTTGAGCAATTTTTGAGTGTTTGAGGTACTTTTTTTTTGAACGTACTTTGTTAGTCTTGCTAGTAATACTTTTCTCAATTATATTGTCATTTCATTACAAGTGTGATTGGTATAAACAAATTTTATAAATAAAAGTGCAGTTTGAGCAATTTTTGAGTGTTTGAGGTACTTTTCTTTCAAACGTGCTTTGTTGGGCTTACCAATATTACATTAATACAGTTTGGTGTTATTGTAGGATAAATATCGAAAGGATCTTAGTTTTCCTAAACTAATAGTTCCTGAGCTTCTGGGTCTAGTGAAAGAAATCTCGCAACAAAATCAGGATCGAAACTAGACCCAGAAAAACAGGAACTATTAGTTAAGCAAAACTAAGATCCTTTTGATATTTATCCTATAATAACACCAAACTGTATTAATGTAATATTGGTAAGCCGAACAAAACACCTTAGAAAAAAGTACCTCAAACACTCAAAAATTGCTCAAACTGCACATTTATTCATAAAATTTGTTTATAACAATCACACTTGTCATGAAATGACAATATAATTGGAAAAAGTATCACCAGAAAGATTAACAAAGTAAGTTTAAAAAAAAAGTAACTAAAACTTTTAAAAATTGCTCAAACTGTGCATTTTTTTATTAAATTTGTTTATAACAATCACAAAATTGTCATGGAATTGCAACATAGTTTATTGCAACATCACTTCCAAGTCAAACAAAGCACGTTTTCAAAGAAAGTATCTCAAACACTCAAAACTTGCTCAAACTGCGCATTTGTTTATAAAATTTGTTTACAATAACAAAGAAATATATTCCATTTTGTCTTCATATGTTTTTATGTTACTTTAAATTGGATTAAAAACGAAAATCGTTCAATAAATGTCCAAAACCACTCAAAAATCACACACCATTGTTTATAACAATACGTTTCACGAATGTTTATTTATTGATCGAACACTAATATCAATCATTTTGGAGTGATTTCATGTTAGTATAGTAACAATATCTTGAATTTCAAGATTTTTGCTAACTTTGAGCATAAATAAAGTAAACAATAGGTCTCTTAAGGTCTCTTAAGAATTTAGTTAGCTTTAATTTTCAAAAAAAAATTTTTAATCGGTCAAAAATTGTAGTTGGAATTGTATTTGGAAGATTTTTTCGTCATTTTTCCCCACTGTGCAGCCCTTACTCATATTCTGGTCTTACGGGTTAAGCTATTCAAAACTGTGACCATCAACCTGTCGTTGAATTTGCTGCGATTGATGCTCCTATCCTTCAAGTCGATGTGGAAGTTTTGAGTACGGACCCAAAGTATATGTTTAAAATGCTCTGTGAAATTGTCTTCGAAAACTGTTCTCACGACCTAGCTACTAAAAATTCTGATAATTCGAATCTTACTAGATGGATTTTGCTATCAATGATAACTGACACGGACGCTGACATTCTACTCAGGGCCGGATTTATGCATGGGCATTTATGGGCAACTGCCCAGGGCGGCAGATTTTTGGAGGAGTGGGGGGGCGGC
>JAUMHM010000072.1:20080678-20101681 GCA_032362435.1 Melikaiella ostensackeni
AGGTCAAATTATATACAAATCTAATACCTTCTCTGATAAAAATGTAATAGGTAGATATCTTTTGGTAAATTAAGTTAAACATTAATATCTTAATTAGGAGAAATCTTAATAGTATTCACAGGCAACCCTGCAGATTGCAACAAATCTTTGCTTAATGTCTCTTTTCCAAAATTTATTAAAGATCGAAATGAAATCTACTTTCATATGAAAATTTTTCGTGTACTAAAAAAGAACAATCAAAAAGTTTACAAATCAATAATAGACTTCGAGATTACTCTCTTTCACAGCTCATCAAACAAATGTACAGTAAATTTACAATAAAACGAAAAAAGAAGGAGGAGAAGAAAGAGTCAAGCAAATCAACCTCTCAATCTTTCTTTTCTCGTTCTTTTTTATACTACTGGTAGCCAATATGGTTCCAAGCCAATTTATACATCCTCATCAGGGGTAATTTATAGGAAAACTACTTTTATAAGTAATTAAATCTATCTAAATTAAATTCAAATATAACATGCAAATAAAAACTAAGAAATTAATATCAAATGTTGTTTGGTCAATTTTTCCATTTTCTTATTGATATCAAAAATCTTCAAGATATGAAATGAGATCTACTCTCTTTTGAATTTTTTTGTATACTAAAAAAGAACTTCCAAAAAGTTCACAAATCAAAAATAGACTTCGGAACTACCCACTTTTACGGCTCATTAGACACAAATGTACAATAAATGTACAAAAAAAGAAAAAAGAAGTTGAAAAGGCAAGAGTCAAGCAAATCAACATCTCACTCTTTCTTTTCTTCGTCTTTTTTATACTACTGGGGACCAACATGTTTCGAAGCCAATTTATACTTCCTGATCAGGGGTAATTTATAGAAAAACTACAGTTATAAATAATGGAACCTATTTTGATTAAATTTAAATATTACCTGAAAATAAAAATAAAGAAATTATTATCAAATGTTGTTTAGTCAATGTTTCTATTTCTATTTTCTATTTTTCAAATGAAACAAAGAAACTTTTAATGAGTCTACCGATAAATTCAAGAAATCTGTCTTGAATTTGATCAAAAAAGTTTGTTATGCACAGATACACAGAACTTTTTGGTGTTTTCTATTTTAGTACAAAATGAATTTCGTAAGAAAGTAGATTTCATTTCGATCATAAAAACTTTTGACATTAATAAGAAAATGGAAAAATTGACCAAACAGCATTAGATATTAATTTCTTTCTTTTCATTTTTAGGTAATATTCGAATTTAACTAAAATAGGTTTCTTCATTTATAACTGTAGTTTTCCTGTAAATTACCCTTGATAAGGAAGTCTAAATTGGCTTTGAAACATGTTGGTCCCCAGTAGTATAAAAAAGACGGAGAAAAGAAATAAGAGGTTGGTTTGGTTGACTCTTTCTGTTTATCCCTCATTTTTTCTTTTTGTTGTACATTTATTGTACATTTGTCTCTAATGAGCCGTAAAAATGAATAGTTTCGAAGTCTATTTTTGATTTGTGAACTTTGTGGGTGTTTTTTTAAGTACGAAACAATTTCATAAAAAAAAGGTTTCATTTCGACTTTAAAGATTTTTGATATTACATGATAAAATAGAAAAATTGGCCAAACAACATTTGATATTAATTTCTTTATTTTTATTTTTAGGTAATATTTGAATTTAATTAAAATAAGTTTTATTATTCTAACTGTAGTTTCCCTATAAATTACTCCCAATGAGGAAGTCTAAATTGCCTTCGAACCATGTTGGTCCCCAGTAGTTAAAAAAACGGATAAAAGAAGGAGTGAGAGGTTGACTCTTTCTTTTTCTTCCTCTTTTTTTGTATTGTACATTTATTGTACATTTATCTCTAATGAGCCGTAAAAATGAATAGTTTGGAAGTCTATTTTTGATTTGTGAACTTTGTAGGTGTTCTTTTTTAGTACACGAAAAAAATTTCAAAAGAAAGTAGGTTTTATTTCGATCTTGAAGATTTTTGATATTACATAATAAGAAAATATAAAAATTGGCCAAAGAACATTTTATATTAATTTCTTCATTATTATTTTTAGATAATATTTGAATTTAATTAAAATAGGTTTTATTATCTTAACTGTAGTTTTCCTATAAATTACCCACGATGAGGAAGTCTAAATTAGCTTCGAAATATGTTGGTCCCCAATAGTACTATATAAAAAAGATGAAGAAAACAAAGAGTGAGAGGTTGATTTGGTTGACTCTTTCTTTTTCTTCCTCTTTTTTCTTTTGGTTGCACATTTTTGTACATTTGTCTCTAATGAGCCGTGAAAGTGGATAGTTTTGAAGTCTACTTTCGATTTGTGATTTTTTTAAATGTTCTTTTCTAGTACACAAAAAATGTCATCAAAAAGTAAGTTTCATTTCCATTTTAAAAATGTTTAATATTACATAATAAGAAAATAGAAAAATTGGCCGAACAACATTTGATATTAATTTCTTTATTTTTATGTATTTTTAGGTAATATTCGAATTTAATTAAAATAAGTTTTATTATTTTAACTGTAGTTTTCCTATAAATTACCCATGATGAGGAAGTCTAAATTGGCTTTGAACACGTTGGTTCCCAGTAGTATAAAAAAAAGACGAAGAAAAAAAAGTTTAATCATGATTTGCTCGCATTTTTCTTGATATCCTGCGGAATTTACGTTTGAGATCTAGTATATCGCGAACGGCCATTCACTCGTAACATAACATTGAGTCTCGGAATACCCTCAGTATTTAACTTCCTAATTCTATTATACATAACATTTTAAAATATTTTAATTTATATTTTTGTATTTTAGTGATTTCAATTCCTTCATCTCGAATATTCCTTTTCAGTGTGGGTTTCCCATTCGCAGATTAATTTTTGTTTTGAATATACGTGTCACAGGATCTTGACCAAAATTGGATGGTGATTGAAACCCACATTCGAATTTTACGTATTCCGTTTACCTTTTAAAATTTGTCTTTAGGGAATGTTCGATTGCAAGTTTTGTTATGCGCAGCTTATATAATTTGCAATTCGATTTCAATTTTTTTTGCACGATCGATAATAAATGATACGCCGTATTAATTAATTGAAAATTCTCCTTGCGATGATATAAAAAATATTCTATAACTTGGTTTATTATTAGGGTGATTAAAAACAATTGATTTTCGAAACTGAATACGCACGCTAGCCTAAGTTATACCTTTTTAGTCAACAAATTTTAACAAAAATTCAATATCGGATATGATCTAGGGGACTCCTATTGGAGTTTTGTCTTTTCTGTTTCTTTTTTTTATGTTCTCAACGTCTTGAAAATGCATGCATTAGATTTTTATACATATATATTCATACCCTATTATATTACCATCATCGTAAATAATTAAATGAAAATTTTTTTATTCATTTTTAAAGAAAAATAATAATTTTTTCTTTCTTGTTTCTCATTTTCCTATAATAAGTAACTTTTTAAAATTTACTTATTGCTTCTTGTAATTGGCACAACATATATAAAATTTTTATAAGAAAATGTGAAACAAGTAAAAGATAGAATTATTATTTTTCTTGAAAATGAGTTTTAAAATCGTCATTAAATGATGTAAAACGATTTCGATGTAAAAAGGGATAATTCTGTATGTATACAAATTCAATACATGCATTTTCAAGCCATTGAGAAAATAAAAACAACGAAATATCAATGAAAAGAGAAAACTCAAATGCGGAAACCTCTAAATCAGATCCGATTTGTTGCCTAAAAAGGTACAACTTAGGCTAGTGTGCGTATTCAGTTGGGAAATTTTTTTTGTCTTTTAAATGATGTTAATTTCTGCAAATTTTAAAGGAGAAATCTAATCATCCGTCAGAAAAAAATGTTTGGGTTGAAGTTTATTGAAAAAATATTTTATGAATTTTTGTGTTTGAGCTTCATATTTAGGTAAAAACTACTATTTTTATCCAGTCGTAATGATCAAGAACTAATTTTGTTTCTTCAAAGATTCTTTACAATCTTGTTTAGTTGAGTTTCATTTAAAACATTTTTTTTTAGAAATCACACAATTATTATTTTTGTTACCAAATTTTTTCCTGAATAATTTCAATATCAATAAAACTCTTGATCAGTAGAATTGGATAAGAATTGCAGCGTTTACCTTAAATTGAAGCTAAAACACAAAAATTCATATAACTTTGATTAAATAAACAATTTCAGCTTCAACAATTTTTTCTAAGGCATGCTTATTTCTCCTTCGAAATTCGGAGCAATTAACATTGGACTATTTTCGCCGATTTTATAATTCAATTTGAAAATTAAACGGGATAGAGTCCACTTGAAGGTTGGTGAAACTTAAAAATTATATTTTTTATGAAAAGATATTTATGGAGAAATCTGTCAAATTTTAAAAATATTAAGAATTAATTGATGTTATGCTATACATCTTTGATAAATATTTGTAATTTATTTTTGAACCAAAAATTGCCCAAATAGATTTTATTGACAAGTGAAGTTGAAAAATAAATTTTAAAAAGTTAAATAAGGTGAATTTTTAAAAATTTTGTAATACTAAACTTTTATATAGAAAAAGTGAAAGTATCTTCTTGAAATTTTTGCTGGAGAAGGTGTAGAAAAAGGCTTGAATTTGACAACGACTTTTACATTAAAAATGGAATAACATTTAAAAGTTTGGGTGTATAAATTCGAAATTCGGTATAATTCAATATTTGGATTTTATTTTTACAGAAAATTTTTTTTAAACTTAGGAGTTTGTCCAACCATCTTTTTACATTTTGGAATGCTCAGCATTTTTTGTGGGAAAAATCGAATTAGGATTATTACTATTGTTTAAAATATCTCATAAAAAATTTCAATATTTCAAATTTTGTCAGAAAACTTTGAATTTATTTGCAATACTAATTTGGGCTAAATTCTCCGAAGAAGTATATATTGATCATGATCAGACATTCAAAGAAAGGGAGATTCAAAGGAAAATAAGGGAAGTAGCAAAGAAAGAGAGGAAAAAAGGTAAGGCAGCGAGGGTAAGATACCAAAAAGTAAGTATTCAGGGGAAATTTTATGTTTGGAATAAGGACAGAGAAAGATTAGAGAAGAAAGAGGGAGACTTTTGAGATAGGAATACGAGGAGAAAGGAAAAGTACAAAGGAAAGAGTAAGAAAAGTACAAGAAACGAGAAAAAGATACAAGTAATTGAGGAAGAGGTCGAGTTGATTTTTTGTAATGTTGCAAGAATTACGGACTATCGTTTGATAAGTTTGGTATTACGGAGGTGTCAGTCGGTGCGTTGTCGTGATAAAACAGCACTTTTTTGTGCGCCAATCGTGGCCGTATTTTGTAGCTCGGCTTTCAAATGGTCCAATAATAATGCATAGTACGTTCCTGTTATAATTTTATCCTTCTCCAAGTAATCAATGAGGATAATTCCTGAAGGATCCCAAAATACTGTAGCCATCACCTTCCCAGCTGACAGAACAGTCTTCGCCTTCTTTGGCGCACTCTCACCAGACAGCACCCACTGCTTTGACTGCTGCTTTGTCTCGGGAGTATAGTGGTGGATCCAGGTTTCATTCACAGTCATGAATCTATGCAAAAAGTCCTGCGGATTAAACTTGGCGAAACACTGCGCTGAAACGTCTTTTCAGTTGCGCTTATAATCGGGAGTCTGCAATCGCGTCATCGATCTTGCATACACCTTCTTAACCTCAAGTTTTTCGTGCAAGATGTTATAGACTCGTTCAGTGAAGATGTCTACAGCCTTAAAAATCTCACGCACCTTGATTCGGCAATCTTTCATAACCATATGATGTATGCCAAATGCAAACTAAGCTTTGGTTTTGGCTAAATCTTGGTAGAGGGTAGTTTGAAGAGTGCTATTTCTCGGCCGTATACTACAAAGTTCATTTTGGCGCCATCTAGTGGAAAATTGACCTTACTTATGAAACGACCTCGGTATGCATGAGAATCGCGATTTTTTGTGTTTTGTAGAAAAATAAGATGTTGTAGGGTTCACGGAAACTTAAATCGAGGGAAAAGGCTGGGGAAGTATGAGAAGTAAATCGCTGAGTAGCATGAGATGAGTACTATAGGGGCTACTAGGGAAAAAGAAAAAGGTACAGTAAGTGGAGGAATCGTGACTGGAGTTAGAACGAATTTAGAAGAAGAAGAGTTAAAAGAAGTGATAAGTGGGAGACGGGAAAGGAAGGTTAAAATAAAAGCGAAATGGCACAGAATAGTGACAATATACAACGGAAGAGGTATGAAAGAGATAAGAAAATACATATAGAAGTTTATAAAGGAGGAGGAAGAAGAAATATTAATAATAGGGGGGATTTTGATTCAAGAATAGAAGAGAAAGCTAATACGTACTTGGATGGAGTGGAAGAGATGAGGGACTCGAAAGATCAGATAGTAAATAAGGAGGTAGACAACTATAAGAGATGGTAAAGGAAAAAAGTTGGTAAATACTCAATGAGAGAGTGTAAATAAAATGAAAATATAAGCTAGGGTCGAATCGGACCATCGCCCAGTAAGTGTGTACCTAAAAAGTAGGATGAGAAAGGATTTAATAAAGAATAAGGGAGAAGTAATTGAGAGAGAAGTGTGGACAGAGGAAGCAACGAAAATTTATGTAGAAAAAGCGAAAAGATTAGAGTTTGAGAAAATAATGTTAAACGAAGTTTAGGAGTAGTTAAAGGTGAAGGTTAAGAATACCAGAGTTATAAAGAAAGTTAGAAATAGAACGGAAAAAGTTAAAAATTGGACAAAAGTTTGATGCGACAAAGAATGTAAGAAAAAGAACAGGGAAGTTATAAAAGAGTATAAAAACTGGAGGAAGAGAAAAAGGAAAGAGTACGTCATAGCCAGAAAGGAATATACAGATTTATGTGAGCAAAAAGAAGAAAATAAGAAAAAGGATTCAGGGGAGGAAATCAGCATAATTAAAACAGAAGGGGAGGCTTGAAAGTTTATTAATAAAATGAGGAAGAAAAAACAGGGAATAGGGGATAGGATCAGTGTGAATGGGGAAAATATTTAAAAGAGTGTTTCAAGACTCGAGTGAAAAGAAATCGGATAATTGGCAGAGAAGCAAATTAGAGGAAGGCGAGAAGGAGTTAAAGGATGAAGACATAGAAGTTCAGATTAAAAGATCGAAGGAAGGGAAAACAGGAGGCAGTATTGGATTAGATAATGAGGCGTGGATATACAGTAGCGGGGAAACAAGAAGGAGATTGAATGAAGTAGTGAAAAGAATATTAAATAGTGAGGGATTCCCAGAGGAATAGGAAAGTAGAAAATTATAGAGGAATTACTCCATTAAATACGGCGTACAAAATATATGCAATGGTGTTAAGGGAGAGGTTAAAGAAAGAGTTAGAGGCAAAAAGGATACTACTGGAAAGTCAGGCAGGTATTAGAGTGGGCAAAAGCACTATAGATAACATTTAAATTTTACAGCATATTGTGGAGAAGAAGTTAAGTAGAAAAGGAGGAAAATTAAGTGTTTTCTTTGTCGATCTAAAGGCTGCATTTCCGTCGGTAGACAGGAAAAAGCTGATAAGTCTCAGGTACATATTAGTTTTTGAGAGAGGTAAAAGGATTGAAGAATGGCAATTCAGAAGGAAAAAGATTGAAGAAGTGAAGGAATTGACGTATCTGGGATTTTTATTTAAGATAAATGGTAGCGTCAAGGATCACGCGAAGGGAAGTTTGAAAAGAGCATACTCGTATATGGCAATGACAAAGGTTTGTGGTATAGAGGAGAAATTATTTTAAGATGATTTTAAGAGAAGAAAGAGAATGTTCGAGGCATTGGTATTAAGTGTACTAATGTGTGGGGTGGAGATTTAGTAGTAGAAAGAATATGAAGAGATAGAAAGGTTGCATGAGAAGTAGATTAGATGGAATCTGGGACTGGACAGGTACACGTCATGATATATCGTGTTGAAGGAAGTAGATAAGAAGAAAATAAGAATAAGAGCAGGTAATACAGCTTGCAAATATGAAGAGAAGTTATGACTGCTCTTTATATTTTCTCTCCGTATTTGCTGGTAGAACAAGAGTTAAAGAATGTCTGAAGGAAAGAGAAAGTGTAAGGGGAAAGGGTGAAGGAATTAAAAAAAGGGAAAGGTATTTGAACAGGTGTGGTTGGTCAAAAGAGTAGTTTAAGGAAATGCATGAAAGTGAAAGGGAGGTACAGTAGGATTTGATTGCAAGGGATGCAGAAGTAAAGAAACAAGAAATAGAAAAGAAAATGAGAGAATCTAGGTACAATGAGGAACATAAATGGAGAAGAGTAGAAGGAAACTCAATACATATATTTGGGGAGAAAGGGAGAAAGAGGCAGTCAGAAACTGATTGCACGTATGAGATGTGGAAACAGAAGATTAGAACAAATATTGGGGGAGAATAGAGGAAAGAATATGCATGCTTTATGGGAAATGTAGAGGTACATTAAAACACTGGCTGGAAGATTGTGAGAAAATAAAAAAATGAAGTATGACAATCGGAAATATTCTGCATGAAAAAGGGAAAGTAGAGGTGGTGGAATGGCTAAGGGACCTGGAAAATAAGAAATGAAAGAAGAGAACAAGTGAGAATAGAACATAAGAGGAAAAATGTCAAAACTGCTCAGATGAAGGTTGCGATAAGGACTGCCTAGCAAAAACATATAAAGGCAATGCGTCAAGGCAACGCGTTAGGGCAAGGTATCAGGGCGATGCGTTAAGGCGGTGCATTGAGGCAAGGCGTAAGGGCGATGCGATGAGGCGATGCGTTAAGGTAAGGCGTTAAGGCGATGCGTTAAGGCAAGGCATTAGGGCGATTCGATAAGGCGATGCGTTAAGGCAAGGCGTTAAGACAATGCGTTAAGGCAAGGCGTTAAGGCGATGCCTTAAGGCAAAGCATTAGGGCAATGCGTTAAAGCAAGGCGTTAAGGCGATGCATTAGGGCAAGGCATTAAGGCAATGCTTTTAGGCTATGCGTTGAAGCGATGCATTAAGGCAAGGCATCAGGGCGATGCGTTGAGGCAGGACGTTAAGGCGTTTGCCTTGAGGTGATGCGTTGAGGTGATGCATTGAGGCAAGGCGTTAAGGCGATGCATTAAGGCAAGGCATTAGGGCGATGCGATAAGGTGATGTGTTCAGGCAAGGCGTTAACGCGATGCTTTGAGGCGATGCGTTGAGGTGATGCATTAAGGCAAGGCATCAGGGCGATGTGTGAAGGCGATGCGTTAAGACAAGGCGTCAAGGCGATGCGTTAAGGCAAGACGTTAAGGCGATGATTTAAGGTGATGCGTTGAGGTGATGCATTAAGGCAAGACGTTAAGGTGATACATTGAGGCGATGCATTAAGGCAAGGCATTTGGGCGATGCGGTAAGGCGATGTGTTCAGGCAAGGCATTTAAACAATGCGTTAAAGCAAGGCGCTAACGCGATGCTTTGAGGAGATATGTTGGGGCGATGCGTTAAGGCGATGGGTTGAGGCAAGGCGTTAAGGCGATGCGTTAAAGCAAGGCATCGGGGCTTTGAGGTGATACGTTGACGTGATGCATTAAGGCAGAGGTTAAGGCAATGCATTGAGGCAAGGCATTAGGGTGTTGCGATAAGGTGACGCGTTAGGGCAAGGCGTTAACGCGATGCTTTGAGGCGATGCGTTAAAGCAAGGCATCAGGGCGATGCGTTAAGGCAAGACGTTAAGGCGATGCTTTGAGGTTATGCATGGGGGTGGTGCATTGTAGTGATGCATTAAAGCAAAGCGTTAAGGCGATGCATTGAGGCGATGCATTAGGGCAAGGCATTCGGGCGACGTGATGAGGCGATGCGTTGGGGCGATACTCTAAGGTAAGGCATTAGGGTGATGCGTTAAGGCAAGGCGTTAAGGTGATGCGTTAAGGCAAGGCGTTAAAACGATGCGTTAAAGCAAGGCGTTGACGCGATGCTTTGAGGCGATGCGTTGAGGCAATGCATTAAGGCAAAACATTAGGGCGATGCGTTAAGGCAAAACATTAGGGCGATGCGTTAAGGCAAGGCTTCAGGGCGATGCGTTAGGGCAAGGCGTTGAGGCGATGCGTTGAGGCGATACGTTAAGGCAAGGCATTAGGATGATGCGATAAGGCGATGCGTTAAGGCAAGGCGTTAAAACGATGCGTTAAAGCAAGGCGTTGACGCGATGCTTTGAGGCGATGCATTAAGGCAAGGCATTAGGGCGATGCGTTCAGGCAAAGCTTCAGGGCGATGCGTTAGGGCAAGGCGTTGAGGCGATGCGCTTAGGCAAGGCTTCAGGGCGATGCCTTAAAACAATGCGTTAAAGCAAGGCGCTAACGCGATGCTTTTAGGCGATGCGTTGAGGCGATGCTTTAAGGTAAGACATTCGGGCGATGCGTTAGGGCAAGGCGTTGAGGCGATGCGTTAAGGCAAGGCTTCAGGGCGATGCCTTAAAACAATGCGTTAAAGCAAGGCGCTAACACGATGCTTTTAGGCGATGCGTTGAGGCGATGCCTTAAGGTAAGACATTAGGGCGATGCGTTAAGGCAAGGCATCAGGGCGATGCGTTAAGGCAGGATGTTAAGGCGTTGCTTCGAGGTGATGCGTTGAGATCAGTTAAAGAACTTATAGAATCCATTATATTCCGAAAATCGATTTTTTGCCTAGTGGGTCCCTTTTATCGGATCGCGTCACAAATAAATAATTAAATAATGATTGCATTATCTTTCTTGAAGTGAGAGGAAAAAGAAGACACCTTCAAATCCCCTTATTTTTTTTCATATATTTTTTTTATTTTCTTAAATCACAATCAAAAAACATTTACCAAAAAACCAATTGGAGTCTTGACTTGTTGAAAAATTTGTTTTTATTGTCTTTAAAAGGGTGCTGAATGAACACCAATACGTCGGTAGGTTTTTCCTTAATGTTTTTTGATTGCGATTTAAAGTATAAAAAAGAGAAAAAGAGATGGAAGGGGATTTGGAGTTTGCAATCTTCAAATTCTTTTTCCTCTTTATTTTATTTGATTTTTTCAACTTCGAAAAATTTCATAGTTTAATTTGAATGCTGGACATTAGAAAATTATTTGAATTTTGAATAATTCTGAATTGAATTTCTTAAATTAAAAAAATACAGGGGTCATTGAAATGTTTGAAATGTAGGATACGTCCTCGCGATCGATTTACAAACAAGCGCTAACGACACGTGTAATGGTTCTTTAATGAATGCTTATACTCGATGGGAAGCTTGGCATGAGTTCTTAAAATCGACCGATTAGCTCATCTTGTTTTTTATAACAACATTAAAAAAATTCGATCCATATAAAAACATCTAAGGAAGTCCTTTATATTTCCCATAAAAAGTCATAATTCGTCTCTTATTTTTATCTCTCATTTTAAGCACCTTTTCTTTTTTTATTCTCTTTTTTTTCTGAAAAAAATATGGAAACAAAGACTAATAAAATATACGGGATTTAAAAGTGAGTCACGATTCATCTTGGGATGCAATGATTCGGTTCTGTTGCGAAATAACCCACGCCCCCGATACAAAAATGCCAGAATCGTTACTCAGAGTGATTTACAACAAAATCGAGTACAAATAATCAGATTAGCCATTTTTGGCGAGAAATACGTCGGTTTATACAAGTAGAATTGATGCTGAATTGAAACGTCATCAATTCTGCCTACGTGATTTCTGACGTATGTATTTTGATAGACTCTTCTAGATTGTATCGAGATCCAAGTTGGGATTGTAAATTGATTCGTAATTCCAAAGATGCATTTTGGATTTAATTATTTCATTATTCAATTAGCTGAATTTCAACATTTGACATTATTTAATTCTTAGTCGTTAATAATTTATAATAATATTTTAAAGACACTTTTAATCATTCAAAAAAATTAATTTTTTTCATTTTAAATAATAATAAATAATTATAATAATTAATTTTCAAAATTTAAGAGTTTTCAGTTCTAATTCTTCGAAACTGTTAAACTTTAAATAGTCAATGTTTGAAATTGAATTGTAGTCAGTTTTTTAAATTTACAATTAAAAATTATGCAAGTTTTAAGTCTAGCATTTTAATTTATTTTTATTTTGACATTTAACATTATTTTATTTTTATTCGTTAATTATTCTAAATTTACTACTACTGGAGTTGAAAAGTAAATATAGGGTAAACTTATAAAATTCCGTTTCCACTTGAAGCTGTTTCAATTAAATGGAAATTCTTCAGTTTGAATTGGAATCGAGATTGGAATATCAAATTCTCTTTCAAAAAATAAATCAAGGCTGTCATTTTTAGTGTTCATAATTAAAGAATTTTCAATTCCAAATCTATAAAATTGAATTAATTTTAATTTTAAGTCATCAAAATTGAACTGTTCCACAAAGAGCATTTAAAATTATATCATTTTCCATTGTACACATTAAATATTGAAGAGTCCTCAATTGCGAATATAAAAAATTGAAGAATTTTCCATTGTAAATCTTCAAAATTCAACTAGATATTCTGAAAAACGTTTAAAATTACATCATTTTTAAATGGAAACATTCCATATTAATGATTCTTCAATCGAAGAATTTTAAATTGTAAATCTTAGAAATTGAAGAATTTTAAATTGTAAATCTTAAAAATGAAAGAATTTCTAATTGAAACTCTTTGAAATTGTAGAACTTTCAATTGCAAATATTTAAAATTAAAGATTTTCTAATTGCAAATCTTCAGAATTGAAGAATTTCAAATTTTGGATCTTAAAAATTGAAGAATTTTAAATTTTGAATCTTAAAAATTGAAGAATTTTTTATTGAAAGTCTTTAAAATTGTAGAACTTTGAATTGTAAATATTTCAAATTGTAAAGTTTTCAATTTTTTAAATACACAATTGAAAATTATACAATTTTTAAGTTTTAAAATTAAAAATTCTGTTATTTCTATGATTTACATTTGAAATTTCTTCAAGTAGAATTGATGCTTAATTGAAACGTCATCAATTCTGCCTACGTGATTTTGACGTATTTTGATAGATTCGTTTATGTAATTGCATCGAAATCCAAGTTGGGATTGTAAATTAATTCGTAATTTCAAAGATGCATTTTTTATTTATTCATTTAATTATTGAATTAATTAATTAATAATTAATTAATTATTAATTGATTATTGTAGAACTTTGAATTACAAGTCTTTAAAATTGAAGTTTTTAATTGTAAATCTTTAAAATTGAAGAATCTTAAATTGTAAATCTTCAAAATTGAAATATTAAAAAAACCTTCAAAATCACATACCTTTAAAACATACATCTTGAAAATTGAATAATTTTCATTTCTGAATTTTCTTTATTCAAGAATTTTTAATTGTAACTCTTTAGAATCTTAGAACTTTGAATTGCAAATATTCAAAATTGAAGAGCTTCTAATTTTGAAAAATTACCATTGAAAATCATGCAAATTGTAAATCTTAAAACTTGAAGAATTAAAAAATGCAAGCCATTGAAATTAAAGAATTTTCAGTTATAAATCTTAAAAATTGAAGAATTTCAAATTGCAAATCGGTTAAAATTCAAGAATTTTCAATTGTAAATCTTAAAAATTGAAGAATCTTCAACTATAAATCTTAAAAATTGAACTATTCCAAAAAAATCATTCAAAATTACGTACCATTATAATATAAATCTTTGAAATTGAATAATTCTCAATTCCATATTTTCTAAATTCAAGAATTTTCAATCGTGACTCTTAGAAATTATAGAACTTTGATTTGTCAATCTTTAAAATCGAAAAATTTTTTATTTTGAAAAATTTCAATTAAAAAATGAATAAGTTCGAGTTGCAAATTGTTAAAATTGAAGAAAATTTAATTGTGAATCTCCACATAAAGACTTGAAAGAATCTTTGATTGCAAATCTTCAAACTTGAAGAATTTTCCATTGTAAATCTTCAAAATTAAACTACGAATATCAAAAAAAAGTTCAAAATTACATCATTTCAGACTACAAAATTTCCAAATTAATGAATCTTCAATTGCAAATTTTCAAGATAGAGCTTTTTAAGAAAAATATTGAAACTTTCATGATCTAAATCTATAAACATTCAAAATTGAATAAGTTGGCAAATTTTCAATTGTAAATATCTTCATAATGGATCAGTGTCAAAAATGGAAAGTACCAGAATGACTCAGAATATCAGAAAGTTTTTTTAAAAACATCTGATTACGATATAAAATCTCAAATTATCTTATTAATTAATTCATGTATTTGCTTCTAATTCCCGCTGGGATAAAGTTACAGATTACTGAATACTAATCAAAATTAAAATTAAATTAAAATTAAATATTACAATCAGCTCATTCCGAGTCTCGAATGTTGTAATATTTATTTTAATTTATGATTATAAATTATATTTTAATTATTTAAAAATTAATTATTATCATGTGATAATAATTTAAGTAATTAGGCAATCAAGATAAGAAACATGTAATAAGCGAGTAGCACGCTTTTTTCTGGCAATGAATAAAATCGTAAAATCCCGTAATATTTAATTTAGGTACTGACTAGTATTATGGAATTTTCCATAACACTAGCTCGGTCAAATATAGCAATTGGGCTAGAGTTACGGAAATTTGTTTACTGCTAATAGTTGAATTTAACTTGTAGCTTTTGTAAAAAAAATTCTTGTAAACTTGTAAATATTGTAACTTTATCCCTGAACGAGCTGGAAAGGGTAGTCTTACGGAAAATTCCGTAATGGTAGATAGTTCGTTAATTTTAATTTTAATTTTAATTAGTGTCACTTTTATTCTTGAGAAGTCTGTAAAAAGAGTTTATCCCGTTAGATACGTTAGATAATAATAATACATGATAATACATACATGATATACATTTTAACAAAGTTTGCGAATTTTGCGAAGGTTGGCCCTGCAACAGTATCGTTTAATAATAACTTAATAAGTTTTAAATTATTTTCATGTTTAAGACTTCACCCTCTTTCCCCTATTCCCCTCTTTCCCCTTTTTAGAATAATTCTTTTTACCCCTGTTTTCAAGAATCTTCTCCCTTTCCCATTTTTCTCGTATTTTCGCTTGAATGCAAACTCAATTTATAGAACCCAATAAGAAAATCCAACTATTCTTGGTTAAAAGATAATTTTTTTTGGTTGAGAAGTCTACTATTATATTTTTGGTTTGGAATTCATCTCGATTGGTGAATTATTCTACTTTTGGTAAAAAATGTAACTATTGTGTTCAAAATTACTTTCATTTTGGGTTGAAAATTCATCTTTTTTGGTTGAACAGTCAACTGTTTGGTTAACAATTCACATATTTTGTTGATAATTCGCCTTTTTGATAAAAAATTTATCTTCTTGGTTAAAAAACCCACCTTTCGTTTGTAAATTCAACTATTTGGTTGAATGTTGAAACCTTTTGTTGAAAATTAATTTTTTTCTGAAGATTCATCATTTTACTTGAAATTTCATCTCTTTGGTTGTAAATTTAATTATTTTGTTGAAAATTCGTTTATTTTTGGTTGAGAATTGATTTTTTTCTTCTGAAAATGTAAATATTGCATTTTTTGGTAAAAATTTATGTTTTTAATTAAAAATTGATCTTTTCTAGTTGAAAATTCATTTTTTTGGTTGAACTACTTTGTTAGAATTCATTTTTCTTTTAAGATTCATCTCTTTTGTAAAAAAATCAACTATTTTCTTGCAAATTTGTTTTTTATTTGGTTAAAAATTAAATTTTTATCTAAAAATTTAACTATTTCATTTCTGGTTGGAAATTAATCCCTTATAAGTGGAAAATTCCACTATTTGGTAGAAAATTCATGCATTTTGTTGAAAATTCTTCTTTTTGGGTAGAAAATTAATATTTTTCGTTGAAAAATCACCTATTTGGTTAAAAGTTCATTTATTTTGTTAAAAAATTGTGTTCTTTCGTTGAATTCAACAGGTTGAAAATTCGTTTTTTTTCTGGTTTGAGAAGTAATTTTTTTAAATGAAAATTTGACTATTCCATTTTTGGTTGAAAGCTTATCTTTTTTAGTTGAAAATTCAACTATTTGGTTGAAGTTTCATATATTTTGTTCAAAATTCATCTTTGTAGGTCAAAAATTCAGCTATTTGGTTAAAGCTCAACTATTTTGTTGGGAGTTTAATTATTTCGTTGAAAATTCAACTATTTTGTTCAAGTCATCTCTTTTGGTCGAAAATGCAATTGTTTTGCTTCAAACTCGTCTTTTTGGCTTGAAAATTCAACTATTTGGTTGAAAATGCAACTGTTTTTCGTTGAGTTTTAATCTTTTTTGTTTGAGAATTCGACCATTTGGTTTGAAAATGCATCTTTATAGGTTGAAAATTCAACTATTTTTCTCAAAACCTAATAATTTTGTTGAAAACTGAACTGTTTATTTGAGGTCATCTTTCTTGGTTGAAAATTCTTTTATTTTGGTTGAATTTTTATCTTTTTTGTTTGGAAATTGGACCATTTTATCGAAAATGCATCTATGTAGGTTGAAAATTCAATTATTTGGTTAAAATTCTAATCATTTTGTTGAAAATTCAACTATTTAGTTAAGGTCATCTTTTTTGGTCGAAAATTCAACTGTTTTGTTGAAGATTCATCCTTTCGAACTGAAAATTCATCTTTTATGATATAAAAGTCATCTTTCTTGGTTGAAAATTCATATTTTTTGTTTAAAAATTAACTTTTTTGTTGAAAATTCAACTATCCTTGAAAAATATTGTCTTTTTGGCAACTAAACTCATTGGAAACGCGAAAAAAACAGAATAAACGTGAAATCCGTGTTCAGCCAACGGCTACTTTACTTTCGGTGGGGCGGGTTAAAGTATTAATTACGGTTGTCAATGAGGGGAAACGGGGGGGGGTCAAAAATAGCCCAAAATGGGTAACGTAGTTTATGGACGGCCCCTGAGGCCTAGATATTTGATTATATATTTTAATTTATGATTATTAATTATATTTCAATTATTTAATAATTAATTATCATTATATAATAATTATTTAAATAATCAGGCAATCAAAATAAGAAACGTGTAATAAGCTATTTTTGTCAATAATGAATTAAATCGTAAAACCCCGCATAGTCGAAATCACCCGATCGAATCCGAACACCCACGACTCGTCGTGACTACTTAAGAAGCAACTGGCGCGGCGCGCTCATTCCTAGAGGAGATCTCAGTGCGTAAAGTTTGTTGCGTGAATTGTGTTTGAAAAGTCAACAGTGCTCTCAGAAATTTCGAATTTTGGTGTGTGATAAAAGTGTTAAAAAGAAAAATGGCCGACAGTGGAATTAAAAGAAACATCCCCATCAAGCTCGGAGACTTCAGTGTCATAGACACTGAATTTTCCAATATCCGAGAGCGTTTCGACGCCGAGATGAGGAAGATGGAGGACGAGATGTCCCGGTTCAGAAGCGAACTCATGAACCGCGAGAGCAACTTCTTCAAGAGCACGACGAGGTAAGTTTATTTTATATTAAATTGTTTATTATTTTCTATTAGATTTTATTATTGAGTCTTGATTTTGAGAAATTCCAGTGGCAGAGATGAAAAGACAAAAAATCATTACATATGTGTTTTTTCGTTTTTGGATATTTGGATTAGCTTCGGAGATAAAAGGTTCGAAGTTTGTGCGCTTAAGTTGTGCGTTGAGGTAGTTCGGTGCAGCAGGAGTTCGAATCCCGGCGGAGGTACTTTTTTTTCGATTTCTATTTCAAGATTCTCGACTTCGTTCGTGTTTTAGGAGCACTCTAAGGATAAAAAAGTATGTGTGAGCATGATGAATATATTTTTTCTCTAGAAGATTCGTATGTGTGTTGAATTAGTAACCTGCTCGATAGCTTGATAGGTCTCCATATTTCAAAGATAAAGATCTTATCTGCGGTTGCTTCCCTTTGAGCTTTTGAGATTGGTTTCTTGAATTAACTTTGCTCTGATTTTCGAGCATTTTTTTCTTAGCAACCGGAACCTCAACATCTTAGCCTGCTATCTGCAGTCCCCTTTGTAAGGTGCTGCTCGCCGAACCGTTAAAAGAACTTCCGCGGTCCTTTATCGTTCTTGACGTTAGAAAGTCAGCGAAGAACAAATGATTTTTTCTTCTTAGGTATCATCCACAAACTACGTAAGGTGTTTTCTGAAATTTTCAACCCCTCCTCCCCTATGTGAGATACCGTAAAAGTTTCATTACTTTGTTGAAAATTTATCTCTTTGGGTTGAAAATTAACTGTTTTTCTTGTTGAAAATTCATATTTTCAGGTTGAAAATTCGTCTTTTTGGCTTGAAACTTCAACATTTTGGATGACATTTTTTGCTTTGTTGACTGAAAAATCTTTCTTGGTTGAAAATTCAACTTTTTTGTAGAAACTTCGTCTTTTAGGTTTGAAAATTCATCTCTTCTTGTCGCAATTAAATCTTTTTTGGTTAAAAATTCAACTGCTTGATTAAAAATTTATCTGTTTTGGTTGAGCATTGAACTATTTGGTTGAAAATTTATCTTTTTTGGTTGAATTCAGCTGTTATTTTATTTAAAATTTAACTATTTTCTTGAACATTCGTTTGTTTTTATTTGTTAAAAATTAATTTTTTCAACTGAAAATTTAATTATTCTATTTTTGGTTGAAAATTTATCTTTTTTAGTTAAAAATTCATCTTTTTTGTAGAAAAATAATTTTTGTAGTTGGAAATTTAACTATTTTTTTGAACATTCGTTTGTTTATTTTTTGGTTAAAAATGATTTTTTTTTGCTTTCTGTGGCTTTCGCCTCTGCACCAAGTATACATGTGGATCATTTTATGTCTGAACCAAGTATTCGTAATGAACAAGCCTTTTTCTAAGAATAAGTTAATCAATTTATCTCCGTTACCGTTCGTTTTTGGGTCTCCGAAATGACCCAGTACCCTGCCGGTACCTTCGCGTTGCACACCAACCCAGCCATTCATCTCTCCGAGTAAAATTATTCTTTTGCCAGGATCGCAAGTACCTAATATATCATTTAACGAGTCCAAGAACGTATTTTTTACATCCCTCTTGTTACCATCAACTGCAGCGTAGCATGCTATAATAAATAGCCTTCTGATTCCCACTTTCATTCTAATCCATAGTAATCTAGGAGAAGCACATTCATACTTTTTAACATGTTGTTTTGCCCTCTTATTCATAATCAGACCGACTCCTTGGCTACCATATGGTTCAATATCTACTCTTGACTGATTCATTGTTAAAAGCATACACCCAACTACAATTTGATGCGAGAAATTTATTTCATAAATATAAAATCATGTCCAAATCAAGCAGCTAAATCGTCATGAGGTGGAGTGTTAATTCATAAAGCCAGTCCCACAAAATTTCGGTCATGCAAAGGAAAGTATGAAAACCAAGCCAGAACCAAAGAAGTTATGATCGGTTTGTGTTGTGCACTGAGGAGGGCACCAGTCTCCTACGGTTTGGTCTTTAAATTGGCAAAAGACAATGCATTGCTTCAAAAATGTAATAAGAAATCGGAAGCGTGAATAAAAATTCAATGAGCTTAGGAACTTCTCTAAATTTTCATTTAAGAAAAATCAATTTAAAAAAAAAACTCACAAATTTCCAACATCTTTCATACATTCGAGAAGTTTCCATAAATTTCCAAGAAGCCTCCACAAATTTGAAGTTTCCACAACTTCTCCAACAGTTTCAATATATTTTCGAAACTTTCCGTAAATTTCCAAAAATGTCCTGGAGCTTCCGTAAATTTCTGAAACTTTCAATAAATTTCCGGTAATTTATCAAAAATAATGAATTTCCATTACCTTTTTTTCAATAAGCCTGCTTTTTTTCTAATGCAAAACCTTTCAGAAATTTCTGTTTCACAAAAACTTAAAATGCTACAAATGAAATACTCATCGTAAGTTGTGTTGTCAATGGAAGAAATGCCCACTGCACGTGAAGAATATTTAAAAACAGTGAAAATTATTGAAAAATAAGTACGCGGAATAAGCTTACAGAATTTTTAAATGTCATTTTTAGAAAAGCGATCTTTCTCGCGCCACGTTACGTTAGCGACTACCTTCGAGAGGAATCTTGTGATGAGATTTGAACACTTACAGGGCTAATCGACGAAACTTTTTGAAATTTACTGCTTAAATTTTGTAAACATGTTTTCCTTTAAGACTGACGCCTTTGACAAATTCATGTTTTACAGAGAATAAAATGCTACAAATAAAATAATCATCGTAAATTTTATTGTCAACAGCAGAAATGCCCACTACGTGTAAAGAAAATTTGAAAACACTGATAAATATTAAAAAATAAGTGCGTGGAAGAATGTGACATAATTTTTTTTATTGTTCCGCTTTTATGTTATCCAGTATCCTTGCTTTCTTTGACTAGTATCTTGGCTTTTCTGTTTTCATCCCTATAGTCATTTTCTGATATAGTCCTTTTGTCATCACTAAGACCTTTAATATTCAAAATTCTCGAGTATGCTTGCTTTTTCTCGTTGATAGCCACGCGGGTCTCATCATTCCACCAAGCGTCTTCAGCCATTCTCCCTACAACCGCAGTACCGCAAACTTCAGATGCACTCTTGAAGATGCTACGCCGTAGTATTATTCATGCACTATCTTCATATTTAATGCCTAATACCATTTTCCAATCTCGTCTATGATGTCCTATCATTTATTCAGCTTTTCACAATATACCACTTCCATATCCATAGAAATGGGTTTCTTCGGCTTTTTTCTCTTTGTACCGAGGATTTTTTTTACTTTAGTTGAGTAAATATTGTTGAGAGACAGAAGAGTCATGCTTAAATTCAAAGAAATCATTTCTTTGGTGATATTTTTTTGATAAAACGAAATATTTCTTCGCAATAAATGAAGTTTACAGAAAACCCACCCATACAAACAGGTACCTACATGCCTCCTCCCATCACCACCCATCCCAAAAACAATCGGTCATCAACTCCCTTGTATACAGAGCTGTCTCTATAACAGATAAAGATAACTTACAAAAAGAATTACAAAA
>JAUMHM010000072.1:20106012-20134706 GCA_032362435.1 Melikaiella ostensackeni
ATTCAACTCTTTTTTATTCGAAAATTAAATCATTTGGTTGCAAATTCATGTAATTTGTTGAAAATTCATCTTTTTAGTGGAAAATTAATCTTCTTGGTTGAAAATTCATCTTTCTGCTTAATAATTCAACTACATACTTGGTTGAAAGTTGAACTCCTTTGTTAAACATTTATTTTTTTGTTTGAAAGTTCATAATTTTAGTTGGAAATTCATCTTTTTGGTTGAAAATATGTTTTTCAAAGATTTTTTTTTCCAATATCTTTTTTACTTGAAAATTCAACTATTTGGTTGAAAATTCATGTACATACTTCTTGAAAATTCGTCTTTTCTGGTAGAAGAAGTTTATATCTACGTAATTTTACATAAGGATTTAATAAATAAACATTTCAATCCATAAGAAAATTTTTTTGAGTGAAGTTGATTTTTGCGAGGACGGGGCGCCATTGGCCAGTAATGTTTTGGCAAATTAATAATCATCCAATGGAATTTCAGTAGGGAATTTATAAGATAAAGGAAAAAATCCCAACTCTGATCACTTCCTTGTTAGATGCAGTCTTCGAAAAAGTTATTTGCATACAGAAAAGTTTGAATGATTTACACTACTTTTTTATTTAAAAAAAAAAAACTAATTTTTGACTGATTTAAAAAGGCTGCTTTTTAATACTTTATTTATATTTTTGAGGATGCTCTTTTCCTCAGAAAGATACTTTTTTGATACTTTTTTTTTAGTTCCATAGAGTTCTTCTAAGCCTGTTATAACTAAACAATTTCAAGGGCAAAAAAATAATTGTTCTAGAATTGCGTATGGGATCATTAACGGATTTAACTATTTAATAACGCAAATTACGAGTTTAATACATACATACCAACAACTCTGTTTCAGAGATGTCTCGATCTCTACTCTGACGTCATTTTGCAGATTTTAACCTTGACACACGTGATCAGTTCGATGCTCGTTAATAAAAGGAAAAATTACATTTGAGCAACTTAAGTCTTAACTTGGAAACTTAAGGACCTCCCCCACCTAAAAAAACCTTATGGTTAAGCCCAGTAGTGATACTACGTGTTGCGCAGTCATTTTTCTGACATCGAGGAAGCAGGACGTTCCTCTCAGTGACTTTTTATTTAATCTTCACTTAACTTATTTTTTTTTTAATCTGAAAGAATTGGTTTTAGTTTTTCAAGCTTTATTCAAAATTTGTACGAGTTAGAATCATTTTCTTAAAGTTAATTTTTCAAAATTTTGAGGAAAATGATCCTTGACGAAGAACTCTACCCTCCGAGGCACAAAACAGTTGTTCGATTTCGGTAGGTGGAAATAAGTTTCAAAAATAGTTCTGGAAAAATTTGTATAAGGACTGTTTTAGAATTAATTAGAATGTTTATAAATAATTAAACAATTACCGCGAGAAAATCTACTTGTGAATTTTTAAAAAAATATTTCTTACCTTTTATGGAATTTTTAAAAATACTTTGTGTCGTAGAAAAGATTTCTGAGGCTCATCTGATTTGCTCGTGAGATATATATTGCATAATAAGTTTGAAGTTTCAAAGTTGACGTCAGGAAATTATCATCGCAATTTATGGAGGCTTGAAGTTTTGAAAGTTAGTAAAGTGCACTTGAAACTGTCAGTCTTAGAAACACGAGACCCAAATTTGCTATAAGAGAATCGAATAAATTAAGAAAGAAAAAAACTGAATAATTTTAGATTCAAATTTGATTGAGTTTAAATCAAAAAAGTTACTAAGTTAATTTAAAAATTAATGTGTAAAAGCAAAATTTGTGATTTGGTAAAAATTAAATAATAAATGGCACAGAGTTTAATCGGGACAAATTGTTTTAATCGTTGACATCAATCAAACTTGCATTCTCTTATGCAACATTCCGTTAATCATCGAATCGTGTTTCGAATTGCATTCTCTGAGAAACGTTTAAATAATTTAAATTCATTTGACGCTGTTGACAATGCGCAATTAAAAAATTATCTTTCTCACGTTTTTTTCCAACGCTCATTAACTTCTTTTAATTACAGATTTTAATAAAAAGTATTCCCAAGATTCTGATCGTTCCAGAGAAATAACCTTTTTTAGGCGGAAAATAATTTAAAATAAAATAAAATATATAAATTAATAATATAAAATTTAAATTGATAAAATAGAATATTATTTTTTTTAATAAATGAAATAATTGAAGTAGGAAGTATTATTTTACTCATAGCAAGAGCTTCTCGCGTGTTTTCCTATCTTTGTATGTGTGCTTTTCACTCTAACGGTAAATTCTTTCCATCTCTCTTGCACTATCATTCCATCAAATTCTCCCACTTAAGTAAATTACCAGCGCGTGTTAGAAATCTCATGCCTCCCTTTTGTTTAAAGCAAAAGGACTTAATTGAGCACCAACCGCCTAAATGTGATTTAATGAAATTTGATTAAGAGAATTTCGTCGCGCTACCTTCTTTGCTTGTCCATTGTTTAAATTTTGTTTTTATTTTTAATCTAAGAAAGAAAATGGGGGAATTAATCTTTTCACTCTACTGCATTTCCTGCCTTTTAAAATTATAAAAAAATCGAAAATCTGATGGAGAATAAACCTTAGTTTTATTAAATAAAAAAAAAAGTTATGCATTGCCGTTAATTCTTTAATATCGAGGGGTTGATCATTCAAATTTTGAGTATACACCACGTATGAAGATTTTTAAAGATTTCACAATAGTTCAAAAGATTTATAAATATTTCTTTAGGGTTTGAAAAGTTTTAACTTTCAATGTTTCCGAGGTATTTCATATTAAATATTTAAAAAAAATTTTTCAAGGAATTTATAAGTATTTCAAGTGTTTTAGACGGATTTAAGATTTTCACAGAATATCTATGAATTTTATTCGATTTAAGAAGATTTCAAGGGATTTTGAGAGATTTTAAAGGATTTAAAGCGTTTTCAATGGGTTTCAAAATATTTCAGGGTATATCAGGAATTACTAAGTACTTTAAAAGATTTGAGGGATTTTCGAAGTATTTCAAAACATTTAAAAAGATTTCTCCACGGCAATTCCAAAAGGATTGCAACAACCTTTAAAACATTTCAAGGGATTTCCAAGAATCTTTTGAGATATCACGGCCTATGAAAGAATTTTCAGAGATTTCATCGGATCTTTATGGATTCGAACTAATTTTAGAAGCCTTCAAGGGATTTAGAGAAATTTTAACGATTTTGTAAAAGTTTTCAATTTCAAAATATTCCACAAGATATTACAAAGCTTCTAAAGTTTTCAAAAGATTTCAGGGGATTTCAAGAGATTTCTAGAGATCCAAAGTATTTTTAAAGATTTGAAGGATGATCGAAGTATTTAAAAATATTTCAAGGGTTTCACGAGATTTCAAGTTATTTCTAAAGATTTTGAGGGGTTTCGCAGGATTTCAAGTGAATTCTAAACATCTTATGGAATTTCAATTTAAAGCATTTTCAATGGGTTTTAAGATATTTCAGGGCATATCACAAATTGCAAAGTATTTCAAACGATTTTAAGGATTATCGAAGTATTTTTAAATATTTCGAAGGATTTCAAAGGATTTCAAGTTATTTTAAAACATTTTTGGGAATTTCAGAGGATTTCTAGGGGTTACAGAATATTTAAAAAAAATTAAAATTGGCCTATGAAAGGTCCTTAAAGGGATTTCATTGAATTTTTATGGATTTGAATTAATTTAGAAGACTTCAAGAGGTTTTAAAGAGATTTTAACGATTTTGTAAAAATTTCCAATTTCGAAATATTTCACGGGATATCACAAGACTTTTATAGGTGGTAAGATGTTTCAAAGGATTTCAAGAGATTTCTAGTCTCTCAAAGTATTTTGAAAAATGTTAGGGATTATCGAAGTATTTAAAAATATTCCGAAGGATTTCTCAGGAATTCAAGTTATTTCTAAATATTACGAGGGATTGAAAAATATTTTAAAAGATTTGAATTGGCCTATGAAAGGATTTTAAGGGATCCTATCAGGTTTTTATGGATTTTAACTAACTTTAGAAGACTTCAAGGGGTTTTGAAAAAATTTTAACGATTATGTAAAAATCTCAGTTTGAAAATATTTCACAGTATATTACAAAACTTGTAAAGGTTTCAAGTGGATTCAAAAAATGTCAAGAGATTTCAAGAGATTTCTAGTGACCGAAAGTATTTAAAAAGATTTTAAGGATTAACGAAGTATTTTTAAATATTTCGAAGGATTTCATAAGATTTTAAGTTATTTCTAAAGATTTCGAGGGACTTCACAGCATTCCAAGTGATTTCTAAACATTTTAAGGAATTTCAGAGTATTTCTAGAGATTGCAGAATATTATATATTATTTCCATGGGACTCTGAGTATTTCAAGTAATTTCAACGGATCTAAAAAATTATGAGGAATTTTTAAAAAATAACGGGATTTCACAGGCTTTCAAAATTTTGCAATTGTTTATGGCGCATTTTTAAAAAATTAGAAGTTTTTTATTATTTTAAGGGATTTTATTCATGTAATTTTTAATTATTTATTGGTTAACTGTTTCATTTGATCTAATTTCTCATTTTTTTAAAAAGGGACATTTTTTTCTTTTTTGCATTTGTCTTTGGAGAATGGCGTGGTGATTTGCAACTTTTAATTACTTTTCTGATTTGCCTCGATGCCAATCTGAGTGCCAATCCCAATTGCAATGACCATTTCTTGCAATGACTGATTCATTGAATTCCTTAAATTAATTCAAGGATGGCTGAAAGGTTTAGAAACTGGGTACTGTACAGGCGAATATGTCCCTCTTTCGAAAGCTGGTTTCTTTTCGGTGTCAGTGTCAGAATTACATATATGGATCGTTTACAAGATCAGTCAAAGGACAATTTATTTTTACGCTAGTGCCGTTTTATTCAACAAGGACGAATTTACCGGTTCGCAAGGTTCTTTAATTTCACTTGTAAAATTTATTCATTTCTTCGATTCTTTACAAATTTTTTCTATTCAAAAAGTATTATTATTATTTACTGTATTTTTTTATAATTTCTATTTTTGTACGGCCAATTATGTAACAGCAAATATTCGAATTTTAAACACTTAAAATTGATGAATTTTAAATACAACAAATTTTGAATTGGAACGTTCAAAATTACACGTTAATTTTATAAAACATTTAAAATTGAACAAATTGTTATTTTTTAGTAATTGAACATTCTAAGTCGCATAATTTTTATTTTAAGGCTTTCAAAATTGTATGTTTACAATTGAAAATGCTTGGAATTGAACAAAAATAATTTTTAATTGATGTATATTTTCAAGCCTAAGTAGATCAGAATTATACAATAATTTTATAAAATCTTTGAAATGCAAAATTTTTTAATACAATTATTGTACAATTAGACATTTTTCAAAATTGTATAATGTTTACAGTCGAACATGCTTGGAATTCAAAAATAAATTTTCAATTGAAGCGTTGATATTTTAAATTTTTAAGTTCAAATTGTTAAAAAATGTACGATAATCTTATAAACTATTTGAAATTAAACCATTTTAAATACAATAATGGGACAATCAGACAGTTTTTCAAAATTGTATAATGTTGACAATTGAGGATGCTTAAAGTTGAACAATTAATTTGAAATTTAAACGTTGAAGTTCTATATTTTCAAGTTTAAGTTGTTCAAAATTGTACAATAATTTCATAAACCATTTGAAATGGAACCATATTAAGAACAATAATTTTACAATTAGACAGCATTTTAAAATTGTATAATGTTTACAATTGAAGATGCTTGGAATTGAATAATAAATTTTCAATTGAAGCGTTGATATTTAAAATTTTTAAGTTTAACTTGTTCAAAAATGTACAATAATCTCATAAACTATTTTAAATTAAACCATTTTAAATACAATAATTGGACATTTAGACAGTTTTTCAAAATTTCATAATGTTTACAATTGAAGATGCTTGAAATTGAACAATTAGTTTTAAATTGAAACGTTGAATTTGTATATTTTCAAGTTTAAAATTTTCAAAATTGTACAATAATTTTATGAACCATTTGAAATGGAACAATTTTTAAAACAATAATTGTACAATTAGACAGCATTTCAAAATTGTATAATGCTTATAATTGAAAATGGTTCGAATTGAACAAAAACAATTTTTAATTGAAGTATAATATTTTCAAGCCTAAGTGGATCAGAATTGTACAATAATTCTATAAAATATTTGAAATTTAACAATTTTGAATACAATAATTGTACAAATAGGCAGTATTTCAAAATTGTATGTATGATCTAAAATTGAATGTGTTTGTAATTGAACAATTTTGAATTATAATTTTTGAAATGCATATTATGAAACTAAAGTATTAGTTCCGTATGGTTTCGTTTCAATCTTAATCTTTTTAAAATGAATTTCTTAATAGCCAGAAAATTTCAAATTTAAACGTCCGAAATTGTAAGTTTAAAATTAAAAAATTGTACAATAATTTCAAATTGATAGCTTTAATCATTAAAAAAAGGTTCGATTAAAAATGGTACAAATTAAATGAAATTAATACTAATGCATATTTGAAATTTGACTTTTTTTGAACTTTAAATTGGAAACCTGGAAAATCAAACAGTATTTCTAAAAAATATTCAGAACAATTTGTTTTTAAATTTGTTTTTTTCCGACTTGAGTGATGAAAACTTGAAAATTAATTTTTTTAATTCCTTCAAAAATGAAACCATTTTAGAATTTGGTATTTAAAATTGAATTGTTTTTAATTTGAAAATGTTCTAAATTAAAATTTTCAAGCTCAGTGCCTTCCAAATAAAAGGAAAATCTAATTTAAAGGAATAACCAAATTCTATCAAAATGTTTACATTTTATTTAATTTTTCTTCAAAAAATGATTATTATTTACATATTTTTTTATAATTTATAATACTTACAATGTTTATTTACGCAACAACTCCGAATTCAAAATTTAAACATTCAAAATTGAAAATTTTGAAGTACAATTTTATAATTTCAAATACAACCAATTTCAAATTGGACAACTTTAAATTTTAAGTGCTTGGAATTTAACAATTTTGAATTGGACGTTCAGAATTATACAATAATTTTATAAAACGTTTAGAACTAAACAAATTGTTAATTTTTGATAATTGAACACTAATTGTACAATTTTAAATACTGCGAATTTACAATTGGTAGTCTTCTAAGTCGAATAATTCTTATTTTAAGGCCTTCAAAATTGTATAATGTTTACAATTAAAAATGCTTCGAATTGAACAAGAAGAAATTTTTTATCGAAGCGTTGAATTAGTATATTTTAAAATTTAAATTGTTCAAAATTGTACAATAATTTTTTTAAATATTTTTATTTGAGCCATTTTAAATTAATTGTACAATTAGGCAGTATTTAAAAATTGTTTGATCTACAAGTGAAAGTGCTGAGAATTGAACAATTTTAAATTCAAATTCTTGAAATATTATTTTAAGACTGAAATACCTATTCCAGATTGTTTTGTTTCAATCTTAAACTTTTAAATATTTTACGAGCTTAAAATAAAATTTCTAATGTTAAACAAATTTCAAATTGAAACGTCTAATATTGTATGTATTTCAAATTGAAGAATTGTGCAATAATTTTAAATTGCAAAAATGAACAAGTCCGAAAGTGTATTTTTTAAATTTTTTTATTGAAATCAATACCCCACATTAATGCAGTATTAAAAACGTTCATTTTTTTATTTGTATTTTTCCTACTTAAGAAGTGAAACATTAGAAATTAATTTTAAAAATTCCTTAAATTGAATCATTTCAGACTAGGCATTCAAAATTGAATTGTTTCTAATTTAAAAATGTTCAACATTTAAATTTTCAAGCTCAGTGCCTTCCAAATAAAAGAAACATCTAATTTAAATGGATAATCAAATCCTTTTAAACTTTATCTCCTTCCACTCGAATTATTTTGATTGGGGTCTCGTTTTAGCTATTTATCGTCTCGTATCTTTTCCACTCAAAGATTATAGTACAATTACAGGTTCCTTTCTGAAAAATTGCTTTTGGGAATGAGAATATAAAAAAAATATAGACATGGTAATATCGATTAAGCAACTTCTATTTTTTTCTTCTGTAGTTTCGTTTATATTGATAATCGTTTTCATGCTCGTTGTGTCACGATACAGTTTCACAGAATTATTGTGCGAGGCACGAAAAATCGCGTGCAAGAGTTCAGTGACGCTTTAACCCGAAAATAGATATTCTGCATTTAAAAATAACGATCTACCTTTTTCGCACAAAAGTGATAAATATTGTATTTCGTCTCTAACCTGCACCGAAAGTATTCCTTTTCGGGCATGTAAAGTGTGCGTAAAGTGGCTTTTTACGCCCGGAGGCGAAGCGCAAACTAACTTTTTACGTCCGCTTCTTTATTCCTCGCACGGAAAACGCTACTTTGCGCCCACTTTATTGCCAACTTTACGCCCTTGATATACAATATACTATTTTATCATTTTAACTGTATCGGGATGACATTTTTGAAGTGATTTTTCGCTTCAAGTAAAATGAAACAGTCTAAAAGTTTTGGTTTTTAGGAATTTGTATTTTTGGTGGTTGCAAATATTTGAAAGAGATGAACATTCATTATATGATTTATCTTGGTGAAGAATTTATTAAAACCCGGAAATAATTTAAAGTCTGGTGTGGCTTCTGAAAACAACAAACTTTTTTTTAGCAATTAGGCTTCATTAGGGCAACTAAATTTGTTAGCGTCAAACTAACGAACGTAATAAGTTTATATCGGGCCTCATTAATTTGGCAGACAGCTTGGCATAATTTTTTAACCCTTTGAGGGCGATGTCCTCTTCTCTCAAAAGGTCATCACTTCCGGTAAAGTCGACGTTTTGCAGCAGACGCTCCAAGTATCTATGGTTTATTTAAAGCATCTCTATAAATAATTCGAGGATGCTTCGTGACTTTATGGCGTACTGTAACGAGGTCGTTGGGTTATTTCTCGCAGGATGAAATACCCTCCTTATAAATTGTTTAGGTTAGGTTAGGTTTACTTAATGGCAATAAATGCTCCCGATTTGAATTTAAAAATTTTTTTTATCGATCAGGTGATTTTTCACAGAGATCACAGTCCGTTCCCTTTTTTCCCCTTAAATTTCAAAAATCCCCTAAAATATCTAAAATGGAGAATTCTGACCATTTTTTTTCACAAAATTTCGATTCATTTCTCAAGAATCATACAAAGAAATCTATGATATTAGAAAACAAGACACTTTCAGAGAGTTCCTCATCAATGATAACGATTTCAAAGTTTCACAAAAATTTCAAGGATTTCACAAAGATTTCAAAGATTTTAAAGGGTTTCAAATTTTAATATAGATTTCGCAAAGATTTCAAAATATTTCAGTAGATTTTACAAAGATTTAAAAAATTTGAGAAGATTTCAAAAAGATTTCAAAAAGATTTCACAAATGTATTTCAGAGATTTAAAAATTATTTCAAAGATTTTGAAAAATTTCAAAAGTTTGAAAAGTTTTTCAAATATTTAAAAAGATTTCACAAAGATTTAAAGACTTCGGAAAGATTTCACAATAATATTTCAAAAGATTTCACAAATATCTGAAAGATTTCAAAAGATATCACAAAGATTTCAAAGTTTTCACAGAGATTTTGAAGATTTCAAAAATTTCAAAGATTTAAAAAGATATCGAAAGCATTTAAAAGATTTAAAAATATTTCAAAGATTTTTAAAAGATTTAAAGACTTTCATATATTTTAAAATTTTCAAAAAATTTCACAAATACTTCAAGGATTTCAATAGATTTATTTCAGATATCAAAAACATTAAAAAGATTTCACCAAGATTTCAGGGAGACTTCAGAAAGATTTTACAAATATGTTTCAAAGATTTATGTAAAAGATTTAAAAAGATTTCACAAAGGTTTAAAGACTTTTTCAGATGTTTAAAAATTTGTTTAACATTTACAAACACTTCAAGTATTTCAATAGATTTTGAAGATTTCAAAGATTTCAAAAGAAATCATAAAATTAAAAGATTTTGAAAAGATTTTGGAAAGATTTCACAAATATTTCAAAGATTTAAAAAGGTTTTAAAGATTTAAAAAGCTTAAAAAATGTTTCTAAGGTTTCACAAATATTTCAGAAGATTTAAAAGATTTCACAAACATTTATAAGATTTCATTAAGGCTTCAAAAAATTTCAGAAAGATTTTACAAATGCATTTAAAAGATTTTATTATGGGTTTTAAATATTTTGAATATTTCACATATATTTCCAAAATTTCAAAAGGTTTCGAAGATTTCAAAAGTTTCAAAAAGATTTCACAAAGATTTAAAGACTTCATCTTTTGAAATCTTTGGAATTTTTAAATCTTTGAACGATTTGTCAAATCTTTGAAATCTTCAAAATTTTTGCGACATCTTTTGAAATACATATCTGAAATATTTGTGAAATCTCTTGAAATTTTTAAAATCTTTAAAAGTTTAAGTCTTTGTGAAATTTTTTAAATCTTCTGAAATATTTTTGAAATCTTGTAAGAACTTTAAAAACCTTAAAATCTTCAAAATATATTTGTGGAATCTTTCTGAAATCTTTGTGAAATCTTTTGAAACCTTGAAATCTTCAAAATATTTTTAAATCTTTCACGAAGATTTCAAATTGAAAAATTTGAAGATTTCACAAAGATTTTAAAGATATCAAAGATTTGACGAATGTTTCGCAAATTTCAAAAGATATCACAAAGATTTCACAAATATATTTCAAAGATTTTAAAGATTTCAAAATATTTCAAAACATTTCACAAATATTTCAAAGATTTTAAAAGTTTCAAAAGATTTCACAACTATTTCAGAAAGATTTCACAAATATATTTCAAAGATTTTAAAGATTTCAAAAGAAATCACAAAAATTTCAAAAGATTTCAAAGACAGTGTTTTGTTGAAACAAAATTTTGGAAATAAAAAATAAAATGCAAAAAGGTAGCGTATGAGGACCCTAAAAAAGTATAATTAATTTGAAGCTGATTGTTATATGGCTTAATTTTACATGTTGGGAAACTGCATATTTGAAAAGATTATCTTCACAATTTTCTTATTTGATATAAAATATGAAATAAAAAGCCATATGATATGAAAAGTTTTCAATAATACATGAAATCCCCCTTTTTCGGAAAAACCCTTTTCACCTAGAATTGAATTAATGAACCGCTGTGATCTCTGTTTTTTATCAACAGATAAGTTTCTTCTTCCTTTTATTCATAAAATCTTGGGTACTTTTTCTCCTTTTCTTTCCTTTCAATTTCTTGTTCTTGTTTTCGTTTTCTCTGGTGGCTTCGTGGATCGAAATTTTCTTGGAGAATTTTTGATTTGTTTTCAGTAAATAGAATAGTCTTGCATGAAGTTTTAAAAGCAAAGGCTATCTCAAAAATTATTTTTTGTCCTTCCTGCACCGAACGTATGCCTTTTCGTGCATGTAAAGTGTGCGCAAAGTGGCTTTTTCCGCCCAGAGACAAAGCGGGCGCAAAGTATCTTTTTGCGCCCGCTTCTTTAGTCCCTGGGCTAAAAACACTACTTTGTGCCCAATTCACATTTTGAGAAGCCTTTGTTAGAGAGTAATTTGGCTCTGGCAGTTTTGTAACTTAGCAACTGACAAACGAAGAAAATTTAACTAACAAAATTTTAACAATCCTTCTCTTTCTCTCCAACTCCTATTCGCAAAAAAATGACAGCAGACACCACCAGACAAGCAGCACCGAACATAGGAGCTCGACGACTTCCAAATCCGAGGCTCGGGATAAAGCTGATACCTCAAAACCTACAACGAAATCTGCCTTCGACTGTTTCAAAAGGTTACACTTTGTAGATCACCACAATCAAAATCAGCATCAGCACTTCGATCATCATAATATTCTCTTTTTTGCACTATTTTCGTTCTTTAAGACGTCTCGATTTTAGATTTTTAGATTTTTTTGTCCAACCTGTTCCGAAAATATGCTTTTTTGTGCATGTAAAGTGTACGCAAAGTGGTTTTTTCCGCCCGGTGACGAAGCGGGTGCACAGTAGCTTTTCGCGCCCGCTCCCTTAAATCCCGGATAGAAAGCGCTAGTTTGCGCCCGCTTCACATGCCCTTAAAGGTAATGTTTAGATGCTTTACGCCCTTGATACATAATATACTATTTAGATTTTGCCTTCTTATCCTCTTTTACTTCCACTGCTTGGCTTGTTTTCTGCCTTTTGCTTAGGCCTCTTTTTATCACAAATAATTTGTGCTTTTAAATAACTCAATTCTATTTTATCAATATCTAACTGCAGTTTGCAACTTTTCAGGAGTAACCAATCTTATTTACAATTCTAAAAATATCCCTAGATAACAAGAAATTGATCAAAAATAGTCGAATTTTAATTACAGCCAGCTGCAATTTTTTTAATGACATTTTGAATAAAAAATCGCGTGGTGGAATCCCTCTCTCTTATTGTAATTTTTTTCATGCAAAAAAACGTTGCAAACTGCAGTTCGGACGACCGAAAAATCTCGAAAAATAAAATTCCCACAGTTTATACTATGTATTGCTGAATTAAAAAATTCTCGATAATAGATCATTCCCGAAATAAAATTACCGACACTATCAAATTATCGAATAATGAATAAATGAATAACTAATATGTCCACCGAATAAAAGTATTTTATTTATTACTTATTATTTGATTGTTTAAATTTTGTTAATTGTTTAGATTTGGGTATTTTATAATGTCGGCAATTTTATTTCGGGAATTTTCAAATTCGGTAATATCATAAACTATCGGGAATTTCCCAACTCGGAAATTTTAAATTGATGGCAATTTTCTAATTTCGGGAATTTTCTATTTCGAATATTTTCTTTTGTGCGAATCTCCCAGTGTCCAGAATTTTATTTTTCGGGATTTTTCAGTAGTCCCCTGTAGTGAACAATTTTTTAATTGTTTAGATTCGAGAATTTTCCTGTGTCGGATATTTTATAATGTCGGCAATTTTCTATTAACAGGAATTTAAAAATCCGTTAATATCATAAACTATCGTGAATTTTTCAATTTCGAAATTTTAAATTGATGGCAATTTTCTGATTTTGGGAATTGTTCATTTCGAGTATTTTCTTTTTTGGGAATTTCCTAGTGTCCAGAATTTTATTTTTCGGGATTTGTCAGTAGTCCCAGTTATTGGGACGACTGAAAAATTCAGCAAAAGAAAATTCTCAACACTGTAACATTCCCAAAAAATAAAATATTCTTAGTAGAAAATTACCGGTAATTTCAAATTCCGAATAATAAAATTCGTATAAAATTTCTCACACAAAAGAATTTCCGAATTATAAAATTTCCGAATCTAAATAATTAAAAAATGGTTTTTTATTTCTCGGGTTTCTTGATTTTTTTAAACAAATTTTTCTGGCTTGGACTGTATGAAAAAATAGTATTGAAAGTTTTGGTAGTATATTGAAATTAAATTTCAAAATACTTGAAAAAAACTGCAACAAAATCACAAAATATTTCGAAAATTAATTACTTAAGGATCTGCTTGTGATTTGGAGCCCGATTTTTTCTGTCATTCAAATGGGTCATGCAGCATGAAAAAATTCTCAACATTTCTCCTAGAAAATTAAAACCCAATTGTAAATCGTATCGACATAATTTTTTTGTGTAGTTTCATTATTTATGTTTTTGTGTAGTTTAGTTGGTAGTTCATATTCTCAGGCAGGATTTAATCTCGCATCAGGATTCGTTTCATCTTGCACAGGATTTAAATGTGATTAACGAGTCCAAATTTCGAAATCCTTGTTTTTCTCATTCTTAGATGCCTCTCGTCATACTCTATATTTGTTTATTTCACTTTATCGTTTCAGTTTTTATCGCACTCGACCTAGGCTAGAAAATAAAAAGAAACACTGATTCCATTTCAGAAATATTTTTTTAATCATCAGTTTACTGTAGACAAAAATCAAAATGCATGGACTTGAATTAAACAATCATCGTTCTCATTAAATTTTTGTTTAATAAGTAATAAATAGAATAAAAATAAATAGTGGTAAATCCTGTTTGGAAAAAGCCCCGTTTAGCCCTCTTCGGAATGTTGGCCCCCATCTGGGGCCAGTGTGTACAATCTATAGGGTAATATCCACGAGGGCCCCCGCAGGGGGCACTGCTGGTTGCCTTCATGCCTCAGATTGAAAAAATTATGCGATTTCCTTGTTGCAAAAAATTTTCGTTTGTGCCAGTTTGTAACAATATCTTATCTTCAGCCCATGCTGGATCCTTATGGTTTAGCATGTCTTTTTCATGAGGGGCCACGCCTGGATTGCCTTAGTGGGTCCCTCATGACCTGAGGGCAATCCATGCGGGCGCCTTGCGGGGGCCCACTCTTTTTTTCCACACGGGATAAGAAAGAAAAAATATTTTATTTTTATTTCTGATATAATTCCGGTTTTTTAAATTTGAATTGATTGTTTTTCATTAACTAAATTGTTTATAAATAATTTTCAAAATGAAAAATAAATTTTTTAGCACCACGACCCAGCAGAGCAACCAAAACAGCTCACTGAGTCCACATGATTCGAACACCTGGTTGGATGGTCTGAACAGTCCTCTCATTCAGGATGAGGGTGACAACAAAATGCTGAAATTGAGATTTGACGTTTCTCAATACACACCAGAAGAAATCGTCGTCAAAACCGTTGACAACAAATTACTGGTGAGTATTTATTAAAAAAATACATATCCTAAAAATTAAAGAAACGGAAAAAATGTATATCATGAGTTGAAAAATTGAAAGAATTGTTATTTTTTATTCAGAAGTTAAAGATTATTTAAATAGGTAGTAAATTCAGGGTGGCTGCAGATTAGGGAAAACCTGGAAATCAGGGAAAAGTAAGGACATTTTATTGTCAAGGAAAGTCAGGGATTTAAAAAAATGGCAAAAGTCAGGGAATTTCTGTATGAAGCACTTTAAGTAACCGTCAAGAATAATCAGGGCTGCCAAATGGTCACTTTCAGTCACTTTTTTTGTCAAATCACTTTTTAGTCACTTTTTTAAGATAAAGTCGCTACTGTCACTTTTTAAAAATATTTTAGGATACTTTAAAAGATTCTGAAACTGTTTAAATAATTTCAATCATTTGAAGGGATTTCAAAAGATTTTAAAGATTTTAGGGTATTTTTAAAAATTCCAAGGAGTTTTCTAGAGCTTCAAAAAGTTTCAAGGGATTTCAAAAGATTTGAAAAACTTTAGGATTTCAAAGGATTTGAAATATTTTAGGAAATTTTGAGATTCCAAGGAATTTTCAATTGATTTCAATCATTTGAAGGGATTTCAAAGGATTTGAAATATGTTAGGGTATTTTAAAAGATTCTAAGACATTTTCAAAAGATTTAAAAAAAAACTTCAAGGGATTTCTGAGGATTTTAATGATTTTAAGGGATTTAAAAAAAATAATGTTGTAAAAAATCTTATAGAATTTCAGAAGATATAGAACGATTTTACAGGACTTATAAGGTTTCAAGACATTTTAAAAGATTCCAAGAGATTTTATAAGATTTCCGAGGATTTCGACGATTTTAAGAGATTTTAAAAGCTCTCTTGGTATTTTAATAAATTTTTCAGGATTTCAGGAAATTTCATTAGATTTCATGGAATTTCACGGGATTTGATAAAACTTTAATGGATTTCAAAAATTTGTTCACAATAAGTGAGGGATTTCGTAGGGTTTCAAAGATTTGAAGAGATTTTCAAATATTTTTTGCAATTCACCTTGAATTCTTATTAATTTATCCTTGATTCTTTAAAATTCTTTTGAATTCACTTGAATTCTTTGAAATTCACTCAATTCCACTCAATTCAATGGTTGTAAAAAATTTTTTTTTAGTTTTTGTTTTATTCAGCCTGAAGTCTTTTGAACTCACCTTGAATTCTTAGGTATTTCATCAAATTCTTTTGAATACACTTGAATTTTTCTAAACTCATTTCAAACTTACTGAATTCAATGAATTTTTTCACATTTTGGAATTGTTTTCAATTCACCTCGCATTTTTATGAGTTTCATGGAAATCTCAGTTCCCTTAAATTCCTCTAAATTCATTCCAATTTTACTGAAATCCATGGAACTTTTTGGATTTTTTCAATTTGTTCCAATTCATTTAAATTGTTTTGAACTGTTTTGAATTCACATTAGTAACATTATTAATCCACATTTTCCACATTTAGTCAATTTTTGGGTTAGAAATTAGTCACTTTTGGTCATTTTGTTCGTTTTAAGTAGGTTTCTTTTTTAAATAAATTAAGCTGTGGCAGCCCTCAGAATAATAAATTGAAAATTTATAAATTGAAATTCAAAATTGTTTTATTCCATTCATGAAAGATTCTATATTAAAAATGATACAAGATTAAAATTTTGATCTTCAAATATTAATGGTCAGGAAAAATAAAAAATTAGTCAGAAAAAAATCAGGGAAAAGTCAGGGAATTTTGAAAATGAAGTTTTGCGGACACCCTGAATTAAAAAAATAATTATTCATGGATAGAAGTAAAAAAAAGTTCTTTGATAAAAAAAATTATAATTTTGAGTGGAAACAAGTATTTTAAACGAAACTGATAAAGTAGGTTTGAAATCTTGGAGATGAAGTCTCTTTTTCGAGAAAAAACCAAATCTTATCAGTCTCTGGAATTAAGTATGACTTAACGACTATTCTATTGTAAAAATACTTCTGTCAATGAACTTGAGCGATAAAACAAGTAGATAAAGCTATAATGAGACAGACAGAAAAGTCTCGAGTATTCTTATCCCTAGACTCAACTACTTCAAGTACAACGACCTTGTACCTTAAACGGTTCTACAATATATTTAAGTTTGTATGAAAAGATAAATTATCATTTTACTAAATAGAATTTCTTATCTGCAATTTTTTTTAATTAAACTTTTTTTACAATTCCAGTTTCATCTCGATAAAAAAATCAGTGTTCTCTTGATGGAACTCGAAAGTTTATGAAGTACATTTATTTAAAAAATAAAAACCAGGGACTTATTCGTATTTTGAAATTATTCTTATGGATTTCAAATTGACGAAAGAATTTATGTTTAAAGAATTAGATAGTTTTAGTTTATAAATTGAAAAATTAAGGATTTTTTTTTTACTTTCTACAAATCAGAATAAAGATCAGAAAATTTAAGAATTTCGGGTACTGATTCCACTTAGTGTTTCAACTTTCTAGGCACGTTGGAAGTCGCTTTCAGAAATAGCCAGCTCCTAAAATAAGTAACGGTCGTCGTCACGCCGACGGACCGGAATAATGTTGGCATTGTAAGAAGCGAAGGAGATCGGAAATGTCTTGATTTTCAGTATTTTAACCCACTTCGGATTCTAACTTATCAAAAATTTAAAATTAAAAAAAATCAACCGTGAAGTTAGATTGTCTCTAAAAGAAAGATTTTTTATCTCTGTAATGACAAAACACGTTCTATTTATTATTTTTTACCACTAATATACATTAAGTTTCAGATAAATTGGAAATTTGATTTCAATTTAAAAAATGTAGAAAATCGGAAAAATAAATTAACATATTATTACATTTTGAAATCCAAAGATGTTGTAGAAGATGGACCACATATGCATCTCGCTTTGGTGCCAAGTTGTGTGAGCCCCCGGGGCAAAATATTGGAATGAATCATGCATAATTTCTTATTCTTGTAGGCTAGCCACCCACAAAAAAATTCAACCGTGAAGTTAGATTGTAACAGAAAGATTTTTTTATCTCTCTAAAGACAATATACTTTCTATTTTTTACCAGTAAATACATTAGTTTAAAAAAATACTGCTTCTAACTTTTATAAGGAAAGAACAAAATATAAGAATTCAAATTTCGCGCCACAATTGCAGGCTTCGAAGTTCCATACTTTCTTACTTTTTTGATACTTTTTTAGGCAAGGCTACTTTTTTCAATGTAAAGCTTCTTTTTTGCTATATTTTTCATTGCAAAGCTTTTTTTTCTACTTTTTACAGTAAAGTGATATAAAAATCGATCGTACAAATAAATTTCAGTTTTTACAAAATAAAAAATAAAAAATGAAAAAAAGGTATGTCTGAGGATACTACTCTACCCAAAAAAAAGAAAGAATTCAATCAAAATAATACAGTCCATGGGTTAAATTTTTCTATATTCTCAGCCAATGGCTACTTGATATTGAAAGAATCGACTATTTTCAATTTTTTTATGCATTGCAATGTTTATTTATTAAATTCTCATGTAAAAGTATGCAAATATAACATTTTTAACACTTTTTTTCAATACAAAATTGTAGAAAATTGAAATTTCAAAAGTTGAAAAAAGCAGTTGAAGATAGAAGAAAATTCAAAATTAAAATGTCGAAATTCAATTTTTAATTTTCTTTAATTTTTAATAGTTCAATTTTCAAGAAAGAAGCGAATTTTTTATCAAAAAAAAAATGTGACAGATGTTATATTTAGATAATTTTACAAAAGAATTTAATAAATAAACATTACAATCCATAATTTGTTTGAAAAAAGTCGATTTTTTGGAAAACGAGTCGCCGTTTTTTCCTGAATTTTCAGCAGTTAAAGATTCATTTTTTGGTTGAAAATTTTTTTTTTTAGTTGAAAATTCAACTACTTGGCTTGAAAGTTCATCTCTTTTGGTTAGAAATCTTATTCTTTGTTTGAGAATTTTTCCCTTTTAAATACGTTCTTTTCTTAGTTTGAAGTATATTTCACATTACTTTTTTATTTAAAAACTAATTTTTGACTGATTTAAAAAGGCTACTTTTTGAATATTTTATTTTCATTTGTCAATTTCGAAAGAGGTTTAGAGATTCTATTTTTCACAAGTATTGGATTTCAATCTGAGCAATTTTTGGTCTCGACTCGTAATTTCTATTTATAATCTCTATTTATAATCTCTCAGATAATGAGCGCAGATACTATATTTTGTTTTACGGATTAGTTGAAAATTAGTTAAAGATCAATTTTAAATAGCTAAGGAATTAATTGTAAGTTTATTTTTAGCGATTTTTTAATATTTTCTTTATTTTTTAACGCGCTTTTATAATTTATTGTTTATTTTTGACAGATACATTTTATTTTGGATTATAAACCCTCGAATTGGTTTATATTAAATTATTCGAAAATTTATCAGACTGAAGAAGCTAAAAGTGGTCAAGGTCTGTGAGATTCAGGTCGATTAAGACCTCGCTGGTCGGGCGAACCTTAAGGGGTTTCCTCGAGGACGATTTCTTAAATCTCAAGTGGGCACTTCCAGTTACAAATTCAGTCGACGATTCACGTTGTCATTATCAACTGATGTAACCTTTCTTTCATTCTTTTTCAGTTTTTTGTACTCAGTATTTTATTTTTCACTAGAAAAAAACACGCGCGTTTCGCGCGGGATTATTATTTTTTTTAGTCTGACGCAATTTTTAAGTAACTGGAAAAAAACACGCGCACTACGCGCGCGATTTTTTTTTTGTTTAGTCTCACGCAATTTTCAAATTAAAATATAAAATGGATGTTAATACAAAATTTTTGTATCTTATAGTATCAATTATCTAAAATAATAGAAAAACAAGGACAATATTTTTTATATTTGATCAATTTTGTGTAAAAAAAACGTCAACATAACCTGAAATTGTTCAAAAATTGTAAATTTTATTCAAACAATAATTATTTTTCTTTAAAAATACCAATTTCTGGAGTAAAAGGCTAACGTATGCTAAAATTGTTTAAAAAGTTTGAATCTTTGGAATTTAATTATTTTTCATTAAAAATGCCAGTTTTCGGTAAAAAAAATACACTAACATAACCTTGAACTGTTAAAAAATAGTAAACCTTGTTCGAAAAATAATGATTTTTGTTTAAAAGAACCTATTTCCGGCGTAAAACGCTAAGTAACATAACCTAAAATTGTTGAAAATAGGAAATCTTGTCGATGACTTTTGTTTAATGATTTTTGATTAAAAAAGCTAATTTCCTGTGAAAAACGCTAACACAACTTAAAATTTTTAGAAATTTTAAGTCTTCTTCGAAACTTTATGATTTTACGATAAAATTCTTTTAAATTTTCAGCAAAAAGCACTAAGATAAAACATATATAATATTTTCAATAATCTGTTAGATAATTGGAAAGTTTTTATTGAACCGTACAACAGTATGAAAAATCACAAATTTTTCTTAATTTGCGAAAGGTTTTTATGATTTTTGAGATTTTTAAAGGTTTTTAAGATAAAGATTTTTCTTATTGAAAGGAAATATTTTATAAATTTAATTTTCAAAATTTCAGTTTGATATAAAATAATTTCTAGTAATGCAAACCCAATCAAGTTTTCAACAAAAAACCAACCAAATTTTTTTTTATTTTATTATATCTATTATCTAAAATAATAGAACGGAAAAGCAAGGATAATTTTTTTTTATAATTGATAAAAATTAGTATCTTACCTGCAAATTAAAATTGTTCAAAATTGTAAGTTTTACTTTTGAAATCTAATCATTTTGTTTAAAATAACCCATTTCCAGTGAAAAACGCTAAGATAAGATAAAATTGTTCAAAAATTGAAAATCTTTTTCAAAATCTATACCGATTTCCGGTGAAAGACGCGAGAACAACCTAAAATTATTAAAAATTGCAAATCTTCTTTGAAACTTGATTTTGTTTTGTTCAAATAACCGATTCTCGGTGAAACATGTTATCATAACCTTAACACAAGATTGAAAATCTTCTGTGAAACCTATACCTACTTATCTATACGTACAATTGTACAAAAAATTTTAATCTTCTTTGAAATATAATTTTTTATCATTAAAAATACAAATTTTCGACAAAAAACATTACAACATTCCAAAATTGTTTTTAAAGATTACAAATCTTATTCAAATTATAATTATTTTTGTTTAAAAATAGCAATTTTCGATGTAAAACGACAATGTAACCTAAAATTATTCAAAAATTGTGAATCGTCTCTGAAATCTAATGATTTTCGAATAAACATTTCAATTTCTGATGGAAAACACTATCACAATTCGAAATTGTTCAAGATTGTAAATTTTATTAATTTAAACAAAAATCGTTGGATTTAAATATAATTTTTTTTGTTAAAAAATACCAATTCCATCAGGTGAAACTCATCAACATAACCTGAAATTGCCAAAAAGTTGTAAATATTCTTTAAAATCTAATTTTTTCATTAGAAATACCTACCAATTTACCAATACTAAACTTCGTATTACTAATTTTGGTATTTTAGAAATTATAAGGTATGTAGTTAGACGAAAGTAAGAAGTAAATTAGATATTGGTATTTCCAAATTAACACAACAGAAAATTGTTCAGAATTGCAAATCTTCTTTCAAATCTAATATGATTTTTGTTTAAAACAACCGGTTTCGTGTAAAAAACGTCAATATAACCTAAAACTGTTAAAAAATTTTCATTCTTGTTCGAGCTATACTTAACCATTTTTGTTTAAAAATGACCATTTCCATTAAAAAAGACATATATAACCTTAAATTGTTCAGAATCGTAAATTTTTTTGAAATGATTAATATCTGGTCAAAAGAACCAATTTCCGGCTTAAAACGCTAAATAAAATAACCTAAAATTGTTGAAAATAGGAAATTTGTTTAATGATTTTTGTTTTGTAAATGTTAATTTCCCGTGAAAAACGCCAACACAACCTTAAGTTTGTAGAAATCGTAAGTCTGGAAACTTTATGATTTTACATTAAAATTCTTCTTTAAAAATACTAAAAATATATTATATTTTTAATAATTCGTTAGATAATTTGAAAGTTTTTATTTAACCGCGCAATAGTATTAAAAAGGACGATTTTTTCTCAATTCGTATGAGTGTTTCTATGATTTTTTTATTAAAAGGGATTACTTCTGGATTTAATTTTCAAAATTTCAAATTACAGAAAAAATCTAGTTTTCAGAAAATCTTGCAATTGTTTGAGAGGTTATGTTTAAGCGTGGACCATAATTTGGGCGCGAAATTCGAATTTAGAAATTTTAAAACTGTTTTTATTTATTTGTTGTTTATTGTTCTCTATTCAAAAAAATATATAGGGAAACAAAAGTTAGAAATTGTAAGAAAATTATACATTTATTTGTATATTATTATGTCGAAAATTTTATGAAATATGAAAAAAAAATCACATGTATATAGAAAAAAAAATGATTTTAATTAAGAAATGTTAATCCACTTGTAAGATGATAGCAAGGAAAGGTTAGATTGGGAGTTGGGTTACTTCACTATATTATTATAAAACCACCTTTCTGTCACCCAAGTTCTAGGATTACCTCCACCGGGTCGCGATATGGTTTTGGTATTTTACGGCCATCTTGAGGATCGATAACCACAACAAAGGTGGAAATGAGAAACTCAAGTCGACCCCAAAACTATTTCTCATTAAAAATTCCAATTTTCCAATTTTGACCAAGTATAAATAAAAATGTAACACTTTCAAATTTCAAAATCAAAAAAATGATCCATTCACCATACGGGAGACAGTTTTGTAAACTATTTCCAAAAATATTTTCTAGAGATTCAAAATTATTTCAAATTTGACAGCTCAAAATGCTGTCAAAACAGGGGAAATAGGGTAATTTCTCACGAAAACAGGGGAATAATAGGAGTATAAATTCCTTTAAATAAAATTAATGTAGATACCAAGTTAAATTCAATATGAAACGCTTACAATTCTTAAGATTTCAAGTTGAAATATATTGCATTTTCAACAAAATAGTTGAATTTTCAACAAAAGAGTTGAGTTTTCAAGCTAAAATGATGAATTATTAATAAAAAAAATATAATAGTTGACACTTCAATCAAAAAATATTCAAATTATCAATCAAAAACAGTTGAATTCGACCGAAAGAGATGAGTGTTCAACAAAATAGTTGAATCTTCAACCAAAAACGATGAATTTTTAACCAAATAGTTGAGTTTTCAACAAAAAATGGATATTCAACCAAAAAGATTGACTTTCTACAAAAAATACGATTCTCAACAAAGTACATGCTTTTTGCAAGTGGGGGGGGGGGGGTCGACACACAAAAGGTGTGTAGTCCGAAATTTGAAACATTTTAGGCCCTGTAAATTAAAAAATTGGAAAACTTTTAATTTCAAATAACATTAAGTAAATGGAAGTAAAAAATTGAGAATTCCAGATCGAGTTGTAGAAGACAATGTAGAATATAATGTAGAATATTAAAAATATGGAAAAATATTATCTGAATTTGGCTTTCCTGGTTTAAAAAAAAAATAAAATAATTAAATTAATGAAATTAATTGAATAAAAGTGGTTAGTTCATTGAGAGAAGCCATGAATGAATTATTCCCGGTTGAGATGTCCACCTTAGATTGTTTCCACGGGGCAACATGTCAACCGTGTCATAATGGGTTTACAGTAAAAAATGCAGGTGCAGGATATTCGACCGCACCCATAATAGAGCAAACGGTTCGCGTTCGTGTGAATCGAGGCGGGGCTTATGGTTCTAATTGCATTACGTAAAGCGCTAATTATTTAACCTTTCAAAAGCCTTCAAAAAGAAAATCTTGAAATTTAAATTTCGCGCGACATAATCGTAATATCTGAAGTAATTCTGGCGCGAAATTTAAATTGCAAGCTTTCTATTGATTCATATTTTCAATCATTGAGGAGCTTCACATTTTGATTTTTCGAAAGTTCAAAAATACCAGATATCACAGTCTTTCCCCTATTTACCTCTTTCTCCCTTTTTATAAATAATTCCTCTTTTTCCCCTGGTTTCAAGAAACTTCCGCTTCTTCTCGTTTTTTCGCTTAAATACTTTGGGTTCGGAATTCATATCTTTTGGTTAACCATTTAATTATTTAGTTGGAAATTCAACTGTTTTGTTAAAAATTTATCCTTTTGGATTGAAAATTCATATTTTATGTTAGAAAAGTCATCATTCTTCGTTTAAAATTTATCTTTCTTGGTTGAAAATAATGTTTTTGTTGAAAATTCAACTACCTTCTAAAAAATACGTATTTTTGGTTTGGAAATTCATCTATTTGGTTGAAAATAAACTTTTTTCTAAAAATGCAACTATCGTCTGAAAAATTCAACTTTTGTTGAACATTCGTCCTTTTGGATTGAAAATTCAAATTTTAGGCTTAAAAATTCAACTGCCTTCAAAATAATTTGTCTTTTTAGCTTGAAAATTCAGCTTCAAATTAAATAGTTCATCTTTTTAGCTTGAAAATTCAACTATGTACTTGAAAATGCAATTGTTTTTGGTTGAAAGTTCCACGATTTGGTTGTAAATGGAATTGTTTGGTTAAAAATATATGTATATTTTTTTTAATTCAACTACTTGGTTGAGAATTTATCTTTCTTGGTTGAAAATTAACTTTTTTCTTGAAAATTCATCTTTTAGGATTTAAAAGTCAACTGCTTTCTAACACATTCGATTTTTAAATTTGAAAATGCAACTGTTTTTGGTTGAAGTTGAAGCTTTTTTGTTTAAGAATTCGATCATTTGGTTGAAATATCAACTTTTACATTTTTCGTTGAGAATTCATCTGTTGTGGTTGAGTATTCAACTATTTTGTTGAAAATTCGTCATTTTTGGTAGAATGATAATCCTTTTGGTTGAAAGTTGAATTCCTTTGTTAAAAATTCATTTTTTTTTGGTTGAAGACTCATCTTTTTTTGTTGAAAATTTAACTATTTTGTTGAAAGTTCATTTTCAACTAAGATGATGAATCTTTAACGAAGAAAGTGAATTTTTAACAAAGTAGTTCAACTTCCAGCCAAGTACTTTAATTTTCAACCAGAAAAGATTTTAATTTCAAAACAAGAACATTTATATTCAACCAAAAAAGACGAACTTTCAAAAAAATAGTAGTTGAATCCTCAATCAAAGAAGTTTAATTTTCAATCAAGAAGGTTGAAAGCAATAGTTAATATTTGAACCAAAAAGAGATTTTAGTTTCAATTGAAAAACATTTGAATTCAACGAAAAAGACGAATTTTCATCAAAATATTTGAATTTTCAACCACGAAAGATTTTTCAGTCAAGAAGAAATGAAAGTTTCAACCAAATTGTTGAATTTTCAAGGTAAAAAGACGAATTTTCTACAAAAAAAATTAATTTTCAACCTGAAATAATGAATTTTCAACAAAAAGTTAATCTTCAACTAAATAAGATACATTTTCACAAAAAAAAAAAGAATTTTTAACAACATAGTGCAATTTTTAACCAGAGATGAATTTTAAACTAAAATGAGGAATTTCCAACGAAAAAATGAATATTTAACAAAGCAGTTCAGCTTTCAACCAAGTGGGTGAATTTTCAACCAGAACAGATTAATTTTCAACCAACAATCAACTGAACTTAAATTACAAAATTAAGTTGTACATTTCAGAAGGACGAAGCAAACTTGTATTAGTTCCACGATTGAACTCTTCGGTTTTTTTTTCGATTATAAATTTATATATTACAAATTAATATAATTTCTGAAAGGGGGAATAAATTATTTTGGTAACTTTTTATGTGTCAAAAAATCGGTCACCTACACACGACCCATAAGAGAATATTCAAGGATGAAAGCCAGTGGTCGAGGTTCCGTTTTTAAATACGTCGATGACCAAACAGTCATTTACATACACACAATGCATTATACAAACAAGGCGCAATTCACTATGTACTTTTTTATTGCAAATATTACCTCCGATATTTCATTTCTTTTACAAAGTATTTTTATTCATTTTTTTTAAATCTTCTTTTACTATAGATTTTCAACTGGCAGAAATATCTTATTTTCAGTTTTTAAATATCTGACAGTTTTACTACTAAAGTAAATTTAGTTTTCAGTGAAAAAGTATCTTAATTTATTCTAAATTTTAAGAGTATTTCTTATTTTATTGTTGATATACCTTCAAAATTAAATTTTGGAAACAAGTTTGAAAATTTATTCATTGTTTATTTATGCAGAGTAAATCGTTAAGAAGTCGAATCTCCTTTGGAAAGTTGACAAGACGATAAAATGAGAATGTTTACTATCCTTGAGAAAAATGAGGACAGTTCGAAGAATAAGGACAAAATCTTGGGTTAATAGTTTTGGGTTGGAGAGAAATTATTGATTAAGAAAAGAAAATTGCGATTCTTTGGCGCCAGAGACAAAACTTTTGTCGATACCTCGTAATTTCTCTTTTTTTTAAGGAATTCCATTGGGTTATTTTTCATAAAAAATTTTTATTGAAAAATAAAATACTGAAAAGATTTTTAAATTTATTTTATGTGATTGTGTGAAATTTATTAATGAATGCAGGTTAAATTAATATTCTCGAAAGCCTACGCTTTAGAAATTTACCAACCTAAATAATTATTGCCTCAGGACTTGAAATCTAAGACTTATTGTGAGTTACTTTCAACTTATTCCCGACACCCACGTTTGTTTTTTTTTTGCTTTAACAATTTATGAGCGGCTGTTCAAATACCCGATGTCGTAATTCGAAATACAAATCGAAGAAACCTTATTCTCGTCACGCTAAACAGGAGAAAAGAAGTCAGGATTGAGCAAGTTTTCTACTTCCAACAAAAAATTTTACACATAAATTAAAACTGAAGAAACAATTTTTATACAAAGATTTTTGTTTTTATTTTATTCAATTTTGGAAAGCAATCTTCTAGTCCTCTTCCAATTTTACAATAAATTCAAGGCTTCCCAAATTTTTATCAATTAAATATATTGTTATAAAGAAAGGAAATGAATATTTTGAATGAGATCAGAAATTATAGACAAAACAGGGTGTCTACTCACCTGGAAAACCTGGAATTGTCAGGGAATTTTTATGTACCTGGAAAAACCTGGAAATGTGAGGGAATTTTTTTTAAGGCAGGGAATTTTTCCGAGCGTGATAGAATTTTTGTAAAAATTGTAATATTAAATTAAATAAAAGTAATTTTTTATTTGAAAAAATTAACTTTTATAGTACTAGACTTACACTGATTTAATTCAAACTTCTTTTTATCATTTTCACTATTCTCAGGAAATATCTTTTATTTAAAGTATTAATATGTTAAATGTGCACTGAATTTTAAGTATGAAGATAAAATAAATATTTGTTTCAATTATTATTCAAATTCATGTACTTTGAGAACAAATTTAAGAGATGATTATGTTTTTAATATTAACAATTTATTTAGTCATTCGGTGGTGATAATTAATATATTTAAGAATATCCTATAATCATTTGTCAAAAATTCATAAATGAAACACATTAATTATTTAATTTAAAGGCAAGACTAATTTTTTATCGAAACAGAGGAATTTTCAACAAAATAGTTAAATTTTCAATCAAGGAGATGAATTTTTAACTAAAATGAATCTTCAACCAAAAAAATGAATTTTTATCAGTGTAGTTCCACTTTCAACCAAGTAGTTGAATTTTTAACCCAAAAAGATGAATTCTCAACGAAGAATGTGATAGTTGGTATTTCAACCAAAAAAGTCGAATTTTCAACCAAATTGTAAATCCTCGGCTAAAACAGTTTAATTATCAACCAAACAGTTGCCTTTTCAACCGAAAAGATTAATTTTCTACCAAAAAAACACGAATTTTCAACAAAATACATAAATTTTCAACCAAGTAGTTAAATTATCAACTAAAAAAGTTAAATTTTCTACCAAAAATGGACTAGTTAAATTTTCGGTAAAAAAATATTTTTAATCGAGTAGTTAAATTTTCAACGAAAAAAGATAAATTCTCAACGAGAAATGTAAAAGTTGATATTTCAACCAAAAAAGATTTAAATTTTAAATCAAAAACAGTTGTTTTTCAACCAAAAAAGGCGAATTATCAGTCAAAAAGTCGAACCCTTAGCCAAAATAGTTTTATTTTCTACCACAAAGGTGCATTTTGAACCAAAGAAGATGAAATTTCTACGAAAAGAGATGAATCTTCAAACCAAAATGACGAATTTTCAATCAAGAAAGATTCTTCAGTCAAGAAAGAGAAAATATTTGAACCAAATTTTTGAATTTTCAAGCCGAAGAGACGAATTTTCTACAAAACAGTTGGATTTTGAACCTTCAACAAAAAAGTTAATTTTAAACCAAATAGTTGATTTTCCAACAAAATAGTTGATTGCTCAATCAAATAAGATTGATTTTCAACCAAACATTTGTATTTTCAACACAAAAAATGAAAGTTCTACTGAAAGAGGTATATTCTCAACACAAAAATATGAATTTTCAACAAAAAAGATAATTTCTAATCAAACACTTAATTTTTCAACCAAATAGTTCAGTTTATTACCAAACTATTGAAATTTCAAGCGAAAAAGATGAATATTCTAAAAAACAGTTGAATTTTGAACCCGATGATATGAATTTTCAACATAAAGTTAATTTTCAACCAAATAGTTGAATCCTCAACCAAAAAATAATTGTTTTCAATCAAACCTTTGCCTTTTTAACCAAAAAAGATAAAATTTCTACCAAAAGAGATACATTTTCAAATCAAAAAGACGAATTTTCTACTCCGTATTAAGAAAATTATGCCTAAAAAAAATTTAGAAATATGTACCTGAAAAAAACCTGGAATTGTCAGGGAATCTTTTTCCAGGATTTGAGTAGACACCCTGTTTCATTTATTGCAGTTTTGGAGAGTAATTTTCTAG
>JAUMHM010000072.1:20134806-20160244 GCA_032362435.1 Melikaiella ostensackeni
CGCTTATTCCAATTCCAGAAGTCACTTTTCATTCAGTATTCTACGCGTCAAACAAGTGGCATCTGAAAATGGATTCATGTTATTTTCGCCTTCCATAACTCCATTGGACGTTGTGGGTTTGGCAGAAAACACAAATGTCATACGAGCAATTTGTAAATTGGATCAATTACGTTGGATAATTCACAAAAGTCCAAATGCAATTCAATTACAAGTTAAAATACATGTAATCTTTTTTTAAATGCTTGAGTAACATTTTTTCCTAATTGGCGCCCTGCTCTGGTTAAATAGTATTATTAACTGAAAAAGATCACTTCGTTACACGTGTGTCTTCCTATATGAGTTGAAAATATCATGAATGTTGACCAACGGCCACGGTGGCGCTGATTGTTCAGTGTCCCTAGATTCATTCATATGCATAGGAACAAACGTTAAAATTCGCTTCTTTTTTTTGAAAGAAACACTTTTATCAATTTTTTTTTTCTCGAAACAATAACCCAGAAAATTTTTTGATATTTTTCAAAGCAATACTTATTTCCGTTAAAGGTAAAAGGCTTGAATTTTAAACAAAACTTCGCTTCGACTTTTGAAGGGAAGCTCGGATCGAAGTTCTGTTTTCTATTTAAATATTGATATTGATAATCGTTTTCATTATTAAATAGACCAGCCTTCGCTCCATTTACAAAAGACAAGCAGGGAGCGGCGCGGATACTGCTTAGATGGGTGATCGAAGAGGAAATATCTTCAAGTTTCCCATGGCGTCTATGGCAGGATTCACTTGTGGTCAGCCACGTAAGGTCCACGCAAGTGAGTCTGGTACAAAACGCCAGTAGCGAGAATGGCTACCTAAGCAACTTTTGGAGTCAGCTTGATAGTGGGTTTCCACTCTTGAACGCCATGCAATTACCTCTACCACTAGTCAATCAGCGCTACCACTCGGCCTTTCATAACGCTTTTATCTCATGTGCTGGATAGGAAGTGCCAGTGATGTTAAGCTTTATAACGGTGGTAATTTTCAAACTTTTGAACACTTAAGTAAAAAACTGGGCAATGGTATAAACCACTGATGAGTATTGTATTACTTTTGTAAAGACACTAAGCAAAATGTCTTTAGCTCTATGAAAAGTTACTCTCTGACAAAAATGAGATTTGTGTCCTGCGTAGAAGGGTGTGTGTTTCAGATTTATCACTTTATTTTAATAAAGTTTAGAATGTCTTTCTGTTCGTAATACCTTCGTATAAATTTCGAATTCCAATATTTTCATTCAATCTATTGGTAACTTGTTGAAAGTGAATGTGACACATTTAAAAAGTTACTTATGGGTGATTGCGAAAAGTTAACCCTCTTAGACAATGAGAATTTCGAGGAAAAAATTTTTCCAAACCGGTCAAAATACTCTAAATGTTTTGCAATATTCTTCTTGAAAATTTTATTTTTTGAAAATTTCATGATCTATTTTTTAATTCCTTTTAAAATATGTATTCTTCACAATGTTTGTGTAATTCATATATTTTAAGTAAACATTTCTTATCAATTTCAGGGCTGCACGGCAAAGGGGACTATGTTACACTTGGCCGATTTTCAGGAGAGACAAAAAGTCTTGGTACACTTAATACATTTCTTCAGTTGTCTTGATTAATAAAACAACAATTTATAAAAAAATCGTTTAGGGAGGATGTGTATTTGAATTATTTAGAATTTTTTACCTAAAAACCTTATTATCGATCAAATGCGGCTTAGTCCCTTTTGCCGTTCCACCCTTCAATTCAATAACTCTAGGAATGACAATAAAGTAGTATTTCATTGATTTTTCACGAATTCATTATTGTTATATTTTTAAAGTACATTTTTAATCTCATAAAATACGTTATGAGCGTAAACTACAAGAAAAGTAAAAAGAGTTTAGTTAGTAGGAATTCTAATACGGCACTGTGAATCGGCACAAGAAATTTACACAGACAATTAAAAAATTATCTCTTCAGAAAATGTAGGTAATTCGGTATAGATCTGTATAGGCCCTGGGGTCTATGAGGGGCAATGAGGCATTCCCCCAAATGATGTGAAAAACTCACTATTAATTGTCACCTGAAAATGTATCCAAGCAGTTTTTGGATCAATTTAAAAAAACAAAAAATCCATGTTTTTTCTTAAATGGATCCAAAAACTGTTTCAATAGGTCTTTAGGTGACTATTCATAGTTTTGAAAACCACTTTTCTTGAAATCGTGGCTGATTTTACGGTGAGTACTTTTTGAAACTACGAATAATCTTTTGAGAACCTATCCAAACAGTTTTTGGATCTATTTGAATCGAACCTATCGGTGCTTGAGAAGCACTGTGCTCAAATCATCCCTGTGACTAATTTTTTATTCGTAAGAAAATTTTATTTAGAGGTAATTGTCTAAAAAAAAATTGTGTAATGTTAATAATCAATTTCTGATTTTGTAATTTAGAAAATATCAAATATTTTAAATTGTTTTCTCCAGAAATTTTCACGTGCATGTATTTAATTTTTACTACTCTATTTTAGTTTTAAGATTCGATTTACATGAGCACTATTTTTTCTAACCTAATCTACAAACATTGTGAACGATATTTTAGAGTTTGTAATCTATACAAAAATCCACCCACAGAAATTTCTTACTGAACTTTAATATCTTAAATATTATATGTCATAATTATTTATTCCTAATTGATTTATTTACTTTAGGGCTTACTCTTTAAAAAATTTCTTGGTAAAGCTTATTAAAGGAAGACTTTTCTCTGGTGTTGTTTTCGAGTTTATTGAATTTTTGGAACCAATTTGTACTACTTCTCTCTTGAGATTTTGTAATTACTTTCTAGTGTGTTCTGTCCTTAAACACAGAACCCGAATTTTTCATATTTTTTTTTATACAAGTTCAAATTTTGACAGAATCTAGGAAAAAAGAAATCAATTTTCTTGACACGTTTCAATGTAGAATTAAAACCATTAATGAGATTGTCGGAAGGCAATGCCATACAACTAAGTGCCGAATGTAATTTGAATAAATTATAAATCACAAATAAAAATTTTATTCGTGATTTTTTTTGAAAATTAGAAATTACTAATCCCCGTAAATCATTATTATGATTAATATTATTGAAAAATTAACGATTTCGAGACTCAAATAATAACAGATAGAGAAGTTGTTTGTCAATTTGTAAGCATTATCATTTTTTAATTTTTTAATTTTTAGAAATATTTCTTTTTATTTGTCCGATCGTAATCGGAAATTAAATTTGAAGAAATTTTTTCAGTCTGGTGTTCATACTGACTAAAAGAGGTGCTTTATTTCTAGATAAAACTGAAAACCCAGACTGGAGGCCGTTCACCAGAAGATGACATTCACAGCGTGCTAAAAAAGCTTTTCACAAATTCCTGCGCTTGGCAGTGTACGTGGAAGGGCCGTGAAATAATTTCTGAGTGTCTAATTTATCATTTATGCAAATCATGAGAAGTAATTAGAAATTTTCTGTTACGGAATCAAATTATGAATCACGAGGCATTGAATTATGTATTTTACATTTTTGTTTTGATTTTCAGGCACTTTTTGTTCAACTTTTACGAATATAACCGAAGCAGAGTTCGAGACTATTGCTTCCGAGTGGTTCAGATTTGCGAGACAAAGACTCGTAAGAGAAAGCTTGAAAATGGCTCAAAAGTCAGAACAACACTCCTTAAATAATTAATTGTTAATTTGAAAATAATAATAAAGAATAAGTTGTTGAGGTTCAAAAACACGTCTTCAAAGTGCTCTTACCTCACTGAATTAAGTTTTGGCGATTGTAATACAAATTTTTTTTTAATTGTAGAAAGTAAAACTTACACAATGCACTTTTATGATGCGTGTGGAAAAATTTTAAAGAGATAAACTGAAACTTTGAAGATTATGGTGTTTGATCAATCTAGTGGGTATTTTTAGTTATTTTTATTGATTCAGAATTAGGGGAACAAATTTAATTCTTACGATTCTTTCATTATTAATATTGGGGTACAAAGTTTACGTAATATTCGTCGGCTTTTCAATAAATCTATCTTGTTATACACTCACAACTTTTTACATTCTCATCAGAGAAGGTATTAGATTTGTGTAAAACTTGATATCCCCCCCCCCGTTTTTGTCAAATGTCCACGTTCTGAGACCCCCTAAACCCAAAAAGCAGGTTTTTACGAATATGTCTGTCTGCCTGTATGTCTGTATGTCTGTCTGTCTGTGAGCACGATTACTTTCGAAAGAATGAATCTATTGGATTGGCCTTTGGTACACTCTTTGAGTATCGAAAACTGAAGGTCAAGTTCGTTAGCCAGCCATTTTGGATAAAAATTCAAAAAGTTGGAGCATTTTCAAAATTTTTGAGACCATTTTTTTCAAGATCTGAAAATTATATGAACGGCTATTCGTAGTACTTAAAAAATCGAACAATTTATCCTCATGACTTTTTTCGATAAAAAAAAATTATGAGAGTTATAGCATTTTAAAATTCAAAAAAAGAAAAGAAAATGAAATTTTCAAGTCAAACTGTAATATAAAAATTGTTGGTTTTACGAAGACGCATAAGCTTTTTCATGAAAATTTTCTGGTAGGAGGAATAGTTTGTATTTTAAGTATGGTAAATGATATTGGCATATTTTAATTTTAATTTTTGAGCGTGAGGTGATGAGGTAATGAGCATGAGGTGATTCGTCAACTTGTTTTCATTTTCTTTCCCCAGACAGCCTGTAATACAAATGAGAAAACCACACTTTTTCTTTTCATAATGTAGTCTTATGAAAAAAACATTCCAGATAATCTCATTTACATTGTGGTACAAAAGAAAAATTTTCCGCCCTTTTTTTAGATTTGAGTCGTCCCCTGAGAGTTCCATAAGGGGCGTTGAAATGTCTGACAGCTTCTCGAAGGCTCATTTGTTCAGCTCGCACTCTTTCAATTGCTTCAGCCATGTCACCTTCGTCCCGTGATCCACGAGTCGATCCAGGTTTCCGCTTATATATGTTCGGCATTTCAAGCTAGAAATGACCCCGTTAAAATTAAATAATTAGTAGTTGATGATTCTCATAAAGGCTCATAATTATTTTAGGTACATGCTTCAAATATAATAATATAATAATAATAATTATTAAAAATAAATACATAGGTTTATCAAAAATAGATTCATTGTAACTAATATTTATGAATGAAAAATGATAATGAATGGTGATTGAACATTTTTATTCTCAATTGTAGAGCGAGAAAAGTTTGTAAACTTGGTGGCCTGAATTATTGTAAGCGAATCTATTTTTATTGTGTTATTAATTCATCATTGATATTTAATTAATTTTTTTTTTTCGTGGGAGGGTTTGTGAAATTAATTGTTCAATGAAATAAAAAAAGTTCATCGATCAATAAAAGGAAGTGAAAACCCCTACCGAAACAGAAGTAGACAAAATTTCGTTCAATTATATATAAAGAGTTAACAATCGCTAAAGTGAGTAGTACCCGCTATAAAAAACTTGAAAAATTTGGCCCACTCTCTACCTCGGTAAATAATGTGCCAATAGCAAAATAAACTGCCACCTAATATGGCTGCATTATGGCGAACTTTTAGGGTAGGCTCACTAAAAAAAATATGCCTCAGGTCTGTACAAATCTCTGGAATGATGAAAAAATATTAGTAGTCATGCAATATGAATATACAAGAATCAAAAATCATGAAGCATGCAGAATAATGCAATGTTTGAAACCTGCATAAAGATCTAAAGGAATATCATAGTCATAATATTCATGCAATATAAACAAATAATATATTACACCACCGTCACCCTCACCATCATAATCATAATTTTCTTAGTCTTCCTCTTCCGCCTCATTTTCTTCATTTTCTTTTTCTTCTACTTTTCTTCTTCTTCTTCTGTTTGTTTATCTTCATGTTCTTTCTCTTCACCATCATTCGCCTTTTTTTAGACGTTTTAGAATATCTCTGATTGGCTATATATAGACTGTCTATATATAGATTGGATATATAGAATCCTTATGAAGCCTTCTCTATCTCCGTCTCCATCATCATCTTCATTTTCTTCTTCTTCTTATTCTCCGAAGGGCGGTAATAAATGCTGCAGCGTACATTCCACAGGAATGACCACCTGGCTGTGCTGTTACCACCCTTTCGACAACTAAACTCTTTTCGTCAAAGACGTCCAAGTCTAGATGTCGATTTGATATGTATGACTGCACTCTATCCGATAACGTGCTGTAATTTTTTCCTTTTGCGTTATAACTGTCATATATGACTAGCTTGTTCTCTTCAAAATACTACGCATACAAATGCCCTTCTGACACTATTCCTTGAACGTCTTTACTATTTGGGGTCCTTGGTATAGAATTTGGAACCTGCTTAGCCGTAGAGTTTAGCAAGTCAAATGAAGGAATCTGTGAACGTGCTATTCTTATGAATTCATCGAAGGAATCGGTGTTCACCCAGTTCTTTTTAGTGAGAATATTTCCTCGAATGACTTGCAGTCGCTTCTCACGGTCTGGATCCAAAGTTTTTATTCCCTTGAATTGCGTTGTGTCCAATGATTTTCGTGTCCTTTTTTCGTCATACCGTTTTCTTCCTTTTTTTTCAACGCATCCGCATGCATTTCTTTGTTATAGATTACGTAATCCGCCTCCCTTATATCCATGCTCCTGGCCGAGCGACCGTCGATAATTTCGGGAAGCACACATTTAGAGTAGAAGCGAATTAACTTGGGCTGCATTTCATCTTCCTAGAAGGCATCTTCCCATTTCACGCGAATAATTTTCATTCCTCGGGATGTCCACAGAACAAAAAGACAATACTTTTGGTCTGTTATGCGCAGTTGTCCTTGTACTTGGTAGTAGTAATCGTGATTTTTATTCATTTCTTCTAAGTTTTTCTGGTTGCAATTTTTTTTGACCGCTTTGACATGACTGATGACTACTTCAGGAGAATATTTCGCTGCAGAAAACGGACATTTTACATCTACTAAGCCGTCATCGTCAATCGAGCTATCGGGAGTAGCCCCTGGGTATGAAAACTGTTTATCAATTAATAATCCACTTTCAACCATTTTTGTTTGGTAGTCGTAGTTTTCTGTACCTCTTCTTATTTTCTGCATATACTTCTTTGGTCATATCCGGCTTTCCACAATTCGGTCCGTAATCAGCGTTGACACCTTGCTTCTTCCTTTTCTTTGGGCGATGTGGCCGTGGTTCCTTTCATTCTGCTTTTCTCTTGCGGTATTCTTAGGTTCGTATAACACTTGCTTGCCGCCGTTCTACCAATTTCGATATCACTTCAGGTACATCCTCACCCAGACTTTTCTTTAAAGATGAAAGTACTTCCTGCGAGTTGAATTGAAGTACAGATCCATAGCATCTGGTGCGACAGGAGCCTTTTTTTGAGAAGTTTATTTTTTTTGCTTCAATAAACTTGCACACAATACCATTGTATAATTCCGCGAAATTATTCGTTGATTTCTGCAATAAGCTTTCTGCATGTGAGCTGAATCTGGTTACGAGACCCTCCATTTCAAGTTAACTCCTGTTGCATGTAAATAAGGCACGTTTTTTCCCATTCTCCGCAATCTTCACATCACAAGTACCTCCCAGTCTTCTGCACTCTGATCTCCAAATATGTGATTAGATATATTTTTAATATCATTCCTCAGATTTTCCATTTTCTTCTTCTCAGGTATATCTTTATTCCGCCTTCTTTCAATTGCCTCCAGAACCGCCAAACGGAAATCAAATACATTTTTCTTAAAAATGGTGCGCATAGCCAGAGGAACCTTTAATGCGGATAATTTTGTCATAAAATTTCTTAATAAATGATTCGTACACTCTACACTTTTCTAATGACGACATTTTGCTCCTTATATAGATTTGGTTGCAATATTTCATTGTATACGCTACTATCGCCATCAACAATTAAAACCGATTACATTACTTCGTGATCCGCTAAACTATTTTCAAAACCTCCTACTATGACATCGCTTTCCATACTGTTTGAGCTCATATCTCTCGGAAGGTTCTTGTATGAAACATGTTCATTCACTGGAGTGAAATTTTTCTCAGCTCTATCGAAAATGCAGCAGTACTTGTTCCTGACGCCAATAAATGAAACTTTTTTCATTTGATAACCGAAGATGACTACTACTCCTGACAGAGAATCATGCCCGCTACAAGTGTAAGCTCTTTTTCCCCAACTGGCGTCATATATTACAGGGATCCAGGGAATACCGTTAATTACGTGTTCTTTTCCTTTCGCTGAACGAATCTCTTCTATAATATTTTCATCCATGTCATTTAAAGCTGCTTTTTCAGAAACATTGTTCATTTTCTCGTGGTACGACCTGAATGTCTTTCCCGTCATGCAAGACACATTCATGGCCGTCAGAAATTGTTCTGTCTGGTTGTATCCAATACCTGACATTATTGTTCCGGTGACATCTGTATAATTGACTTCTTTGGTGTTTGTCCACACATCAAATTTATAACCGCATATGCCACTCTGGTAAAACAAATGCACTCTCAAACTGTGATTTATTTTCTTAATCAGTTTCAAATCTTTGAAGTTGCAATCTTGGGCACTGTGATTATCAAGTTTCTTGTGCAAATTATGTAACAAGCAATCGAGGTCCAGAATTTTCGAGCCGTCTACAGAAACCATCTCAATTCCTAGCTCAACAGCTCATCAAAATATAGAATAATTTGAAAAATTTCATAAAATTATCCGATAATAGCATCTCAGAAGACGTTTTAACAATACACGTGTTGAAATCGGCAAGGCTGTGTCTTCATATATGCCGGGCACTAATCGAGCCCCTGTCGCGTCATCACAATATTTTAAGGTCGAAAAGACAAAAAAAATTGCAGTTTTGGAAAGTAAGAATTGTAACTAGTTACTATTCTGGTAACGATGTTAGTCACGAAGTAACTTTTGCATACAGGTAACAAATTGTAACTTGTTACTTTTTTCGATAACGGTAACTGCAAAAATCGTTGTTTCATTTCTTTCAAAATACACAACAAAATTCCTAATTCCGAGAATCAATATAGTTTATTGCTTTTGCCACAATTTTGTCATTGTCGCTTCGAATGTATATAGATACAGGCGTGTTCGCTAGCGCTGGTTTGAACAAAAACGCGTTATGCATGCAAGTGTTCCCTTCTGAAAAATGTCGAAGCTTAGAAGAATCCGTGGTTTCAATCACTCAGACAAATATTCGAGCAACAAAATGTTTCTTTCTTGGTTCAACAAATTTTGTTGACTCAAGGACACTTTTTGTAGGTTTAGCAAGAAGTTTCACTATAGAAACAAAAATTTTGTTGATTTGGAAAATCAAACACGTAATTGCCGTAGAAGGCTAGAAAATAGTACAAAAACGAATCATTCGGAGAGATGAACAAAATATTGTTAATGATTTTTTTGAACGTTTCTAAATTGTGTATTTCTCTTCATTCTGAATATAATTATTGAGGATATTCGTAATTTTCTTCCTTGTCGATTTGATAATGATTTGAATCCACAAAGTCAAATTAACAGTAAAATTTTTTTTTAAAACGAAAACTTAAGTTTTAGGTTTTTCGCCAAAACTTATGAAAGTGGAATAGTTGCCATAGAACCGGGCACAAAATCGAGTTGTCATGAGAGCTCAAATAATACTTTATATCATTTTTTTGGACTTGAAAAAATTTTTTATTCCTGTCAATCCTGAATAAAACTATTCCGGATATTGGTGATTTTCAATATTTTTGTATTCACTGTTGAAACGATTGACCAGGTCGAATTTAGTGTACAATTTCGTCTAAAAACGTATCTTATCCTTTTGAAAATTTTCAATAATATTTATTATTAAGAATCCAGTGATATATTGTTTCTACCAGTTTGAACTTTGGTTCTTTGACCAAAAATTCTGGAAATAGGATAATTGCAGAAGGAGCAGATTCAAAAACGAATTATTACCAGAGCTCAAAAAAGTAATTAATATAATTGTTTTGGACTTTTCGAGGTTTTGTATTCCTGCAAATTCTGAATGACTGGGTCCAACTAAGTGCACAATTTGGTTTAAAAACGTATCTTGAATTCTTTTGTCAAAAAATATTTTCTGTTAAGAAAGTAGGATAATTGTAGCAGGAGCGGATTAAGAAACGAGTTATTACCAGATCTCACAAAAATACTTTCAATAATTTCCTTAGATTTTTCAAATCTTTTATTCTTGCTATACATTTGTAGGATTTCTGATGCACCGAGAAGACAAAATTGATCTTTTAACTGATTTATTCAATCAAATTCAAAGAGAAATACACAAGATGATGTAATGCCTATGGCAGGAAGCGTGTAACTAAACGGGAACAGCTCACTCTTATTATTTTCTGCATATCGCCTAACGGTGGCGCTAATAGCTCGCCGCGATAATCAAATTTAAACCTTCTTATATGTTATTTCCATTAAAATTATCCTACAACTCGGCCAACCTGAAACGTCATTCGCCTCGGATGACTATTTACCCGGAACCCACGGCTTAATATATTCTGCGCAAGTACTTGTCGTCAAAGGACCTTCGCCATGGCCTTCTCGCTTAACATCATACGTATTATTAGGCTTGGTTTTAACAATTTTGTAAGGACCTAAGTACTTAATTCGTAGTTTGCGGCCGGGCATCATCTGGGTGCGCTTGATATCTTTGTTGATAATTCTTTGATCAGGACCTCCTTGAGTTTCGCCCATGTCATGAGTCCCGACTCACTTTGAGTGAAAAGCTTTGTTAACCCCTTTAATGATCTTTTCGCGAAAACAACCTTTTCCAAATCTGTCCAATCAAACAACAATGCAACATCTTCAAAATCGGCTAACCAGCGTTCTACGGGAAAATGATCATTACCATTAAATTCCCGAATCGTTTCTTCAATATCTTTAAATCCCATTGAAAATTGACAGATTGTGATCCTCGCAAGGTACGCGGTGCACTTGCCTGATCAAGTTTATCGACTTTTTTGTTCAACTGTGACCAATATTCGATTCGATTCGACGTCAATTCTCTCTTTTCACGTTTGGATCCCAGTGCGGCCGGTTGCATGTTGCGTCAGATTTTTACTTTCATTAGTTTCATCAATGCATTCGCATTCACATGCATCCACTTGCATCTGCGTCTCTTTGGCTCTTTTTTTGTAATAAAATTATCGGAGAGATCTTTAATTTTACTTTTTTTTGAGTTTTGGCGTTTGACATGCCACCGCCAAGTGAAGTGTGGTTGCACTTTAAAAGAACCAGTGACAAAGTGCGGTGTTCTCATTGCCACATTGAGCTAAGTTTTTGTAACAGTATGTCTTCATTAATTTCTAAGGTGGGAGTAAATTTCCACATTAATTTGTAAGGTGTTAGTAGATTTACACATCTATTTATAAAGTGGAAATGAATTTCCACATTTAAGGTCTTTGATAATTCATATTGTCCAAGGAAATTCCGCCAGATTCTTCAACATTATATTTTGCGAGGTTAATCATTATAATCAGGACTGCGAAAGATCCGGCATTGTTACATGGCGATTAAAGAATGTTTTAAATTCGTACTTAATGGAGGATATTCAGCAAATTTCAATAAAAAACCTGAATTAGCATGAATGTTCTATATTGTTATTGTAATTTCTACGAGGAATAAATATATACTGACTGTAGAATTTATGTATGGTGAGAGTAAGATTTTCTGTTTGCTAGCTATTTCTTGAACAAAATTAATTTTAAAAAGGATAATTTTATAGCGAGGTCATTTTCGGCGAAACTTTAGTTGTGAGATTATTTAAGTGATATTCTGTCAACATAAAAACTAATATTCAAATTTAAACTACATCACTGCTTCTTAATTCTTGACCAAATTATTAATAATAATAGATAATACCTATTGAATTAAATTGACTATTTAATTGAATTCACATTAACATTAATTGATTAGTTGCTAATCTGACTTAAAATTAATGAATTTAAGTTAAACTTCAAATAATCGCGGGCTTTTTCGAAGGGGAGGGAATCGTTGGAATCGGAATCTAGAATCGATTCTCATCGTCGATTCTCGGAATCGACATGTTCTTTTGGAATCGAAAAATCGAGAGTCGATTTTCACCGTCGATTCCGGAACTCCCGAATCTTCTACGCCATTATCGTCGCGTCATTTTAAAGGCTCTATAGTCCTGATTATATGTTTAGCAGGCGTCGAGCCGTTTCCTGGATCTTGGATTATACGACTATCTAACGGAATGTGTCCATGCGTTGGTCTAGTGAACGACGGCGGACGGACCTGTGTGCCGTTTTCCGGATTTTGGGTAACGTGACTATCTGCCGATATGTGTTTGCCTGTTAGTCTCGCGAAGGACGACGGATGGACCGGTGTTTGTTCCTGTGGCGAAAGGGACCCTCGTTTACCTGCTGTACAGGAAGAGAAAGCGAAGTATTTCCTTGAGAAGAATGCAAAGGAATATATCGTGACGAATCTCTGTGCCTATCCTCGTCATGTGACTCGTCTTTGGTCTCGAGCATATTGCTGTGCTTAGCTAGCTTTTCTTCACCTTCTACCCTCATTTTACATTCATTGTCACGAAGTAGGAGTTTATCTTTCATAATTCATTGGTCTTGTTCTACTATCTCCATCTTAAAGAAAATTTTACCAAAGATGCCAGATGGAGGGAGTTTTTCGGTGTTTGAAGGAATATTGTGAGGATCAGGCATTGTAGGAGTATTGATAGAAAGTTATCGCTCAAATGATTTTTGGAATCGTTACCGCTGTCCCCCGTAGAGTATGAAATTTGACTTCGATATATTTATCAAAATCCAGCGTGACTATGAAAATGTACCCTATTTTGCAATTCGAATGGAACCGTGTGTGAGATATTCAGACACTTGTGGACAGAAATATTTACTTTCTCATCGGGTCGCGGATCACTTTTATCATTACGGAAAAGTGTTACTTAAAATTCAAAATTCTTAATTTATTTTGCTGTTACTTACAGTGATTGCATTTTGTAGGTCTTAAAGGACGGTCTTTGCGTTGAATAGTTAAGCGGTCGTGGGCGTCGACATCGGCATTATCGTCGTCGGCGACAGCATGTAAACAGCAATTCCACTCGTTGCTAGCTTGGCTAGGTGACGTCTCTCCTTTGCAGGATTTTAGACCTCAGGACTACCTCCTGGGGTTACTTCGTTAACCCTAATCGATTGATTGCCCTTGTGCCCACTCGCGGTCCAATTGAAACGTAACGGCGAGTATATGTCCAAAGTAAGAGAATGTGAGCAATAGTGCCTTATATTATTTTTACGACCGTTGAGTTCCTAAAGGCTTGGACTTTTTGAAGTATCAGGGCTTCTTTTGATCCCAGCACAGATCTCGTAAGGTGAGTGAGATCCTGGAAGGATCGCCAAGAATGTGACGGCGTGAAGTTTCACAACAGAATTTATCTATGAAAACACAATCACTTTGGATCTTCCACTCAAACCAATCACTCAATTTATAATATTAATTTATTATTTGATTCCAGGGCTTTGGGTTCCGTAAAACTAAACACACGGAAAAGAATTTTAACACTTTATTGCAAAGACACGGTCGGTGTAGAACTGACCTAGTATTTTTCTAATATTTTCCTAGTATTATTCTAGTAATTATACGATGACTAGTATTTATTTTTCTAGTATATAGTACGTTGAAAATGATGATATTTCGTTACTGCCGGAACTGGTTTAGAATATTGTTTCAAAAAAACATCCCACTCGGCCCACGAAACGTTTCGAACAATAGTTACCGGATCTTTGCTGGATACAGATAAGTTGTAATCTTTTAGTAAAGACGCTTCGACAACTTCTATAAAATCTTGTTGGCAATCAACAATCGATTTGGCAAGCTTAGATTTTAGAATACCAAAATTTCGATCTGGGGAAAATTTGGTATGCCCAGTTGAAAGGAAATTCAATGAAATCGCCCTATTTTTTCCCGTCATCGCTCGCCAAAGGAGGTAATGCACGTCAGCGTTGTTCTTATTTTGACCAACGCAATTATCAGCGAACAAAACAATTTCCTGGACATTCAATTGATTCAAGTAATAATCTAGCATACTGATAACCGCATTGGCTCCTTTTCCGGCATTATCTTTTTCGTTGATGAGAATGTTCGTTTGAATGCCTGTCAGTTCATCATGGATACCGAAAATTCCGCACTTCCGGTTTGCTTTAAAATAAGATGAACCAACTAGCTGAGGGCTACTGGCATAAGAAACATTTTGGGCATAATCGACAGCTAATATAGCTCGTGGCAATGGAATGGCAAGTTCGGATCTATTCCTATAAGAATTATAGATCTCTCGCTGGATTTGAGCAACCTCTTAATGTTCGCTCGCCTTTTTGCAATGCTGCAGATTGTTCTTCGAGAGAAAAACTTGCTAACTTCGCTCAATTCAAGCGATTTATACGAGAAACATCGCATGAATCACTTTCTGGTTTCATTAATGTAATTATGTGGGCAGAACAGAGTCCAAATATTACATAATGTTTTTTGCAAAATTATACTAATTTCTGAATCGCTACTCTCGGCCACGTCTTTGAATTTTCGATAAATAGAAATTTTTGTACCGTAGGATGGCAGCTGGACGACTTTTACAAAACTGCGAAATTGCGGCAAACGTCCTGGCAAAGGAATAGCTACTTTCCTGGCATATTCTTTCAAAAAAGTAACAACATTTTGAACGTCGTCGGATGTCACAATGCTTTCTTTTACTGCTGAAGTATTTGCTAATGCATGTTGACAAATACGCAAGCCGTTATTTTTGAAATGTTTGCATAAATCATAGTATCGTTTTTTTTGAAGTCATGCAGCAAAAAATACATTTTTCTGCGAATTGATAAATCCGCGAAAAAAAAATTTGTGAAGCGACGAGTTAGCCTATCTGTTTTGTCTTACGTTGAAAACTGTAGGCAATCAGTGATTCTTGTTAGTCTGAAAAGCAGTGAGTATTTACTGATTACAATCCTCAATAATTATAGATATTCGACTGATTGCAACAGTGGAGTTAGGCAATAAAATCTTTAAATTATCCAAGGTAAAAAAATGAGCAATATTTTTCGGAATAGCGTCTTGATTTCAAACAAGACGCTCGAATTTTCATATTTAAATAGAAAAATTTCAAAATTGCAATCCGGATGTTTCGATCACTATGAATCATCACCTGTTATTAACAGCAACGTCTTTTGGTAATACTTTGTTGTATTTTTTCGGACAACAATCCTCAGCGCTTTCTTCTGATAGTCACTGAGTCTTTAGTAATTGAATGACGTCACTGTTACTTCCATTCTACATTTATTCGATTATCTGTGATGCACTTCCCACTGGTAACCATTTGGATTTCACTGAAATAGATTAAGAGAGCGAGAAACCGTTATTTTTTTCGGATTCCTCGGTCAAGGCATTCATTTAATCGTCATCTTCAGAATTGTCACTATTGCCGAGAATTTCCTGCATAAACATTATTCTTCTATTAACATCCACATTTCTTATAGTTTATAAAATATCTACTCTTTCAGAGTGAATGTTGGGCGACTCATTCTCGAGTGGAAATTTGAGGATATTATTATGGAAAATTTGCAAGTTCCGATATGGACATTTTAGAAACAGATTGACTTAGAGATAAAAAAGTATAACAATTTCGAAAATGGCACTCAAAACATTCAAAAAATTTCAAATAAGTCTCGCGCAATGGAATAGTTTGGAAAATTGTTAGAAAATTCAAAAATAGGCTAATCCAAGATTCCAAAGTTCAAAATTATCGAGTTTCAAATTTCCGGGACTTATATAAATGTGAATAAAATTATAAAACATAAGATTTTCTATGCTATTAAGTCCCGAAACATAAAATTTGGCTTCTGACAATTTTTCAAATTATGACTCAAAAACTTAGTTATGATTTCATTGTAATCCATTCTCAAATTTCCCTGAAGTAAGGACATTACCCGACAAATCAAGCCGCCTTGTGAGCTTGTAATGTACAGGGCCGACGACAGGGGGGGGGGATAACGGGTGGATTCCCCCCGGGCCCGCAGTTCTTCGAAGTGGCCCCTAAATCCGCATTCATTACCATCCGACATAATTTTTAATTTGACAATTGTGGGGGGTGGGGGAGGCGGGGCCCGTACATGGTTACCCCCGGGCCTGGATTTGCTCTCGGCGGCCCTGGTAATGTATCTCACTTCTATTGTGTATCCCACTATCATTTTGTGTTGAATTATAGAAAGTTTCAACAAGATCTTCGTACTCCTTGTCAATATTCATTTTATTTGAATTCGCACAGAAATACGCTATGGTATTGATAATTGACTTTACCATAACGAATTTTTCACTACCGGTTTTTATGTAATGTTAACTGCTATGAAGGTTTTCTTGAACCTCGATTTGCATACGACACGTTTTTTGTTTAGAAATGACCGAAGGTCTTCCGGATATAACAAATAACTTAGAATATTTCACTTCGACCCAATCTTTCGATTAGCTTCGATGTCATAAATCAGAGAGCGACCCGCACAGTCCCAAAAAAATGGAGACACTGAGGGCTTTTCATAGCGAAAATTTTGAAACAAAGGCGCTAGACAGTTTGCTTACATTCTGTCTCTTTACATTTTTCGCTTTTTAATTCGATGCTAATTCTTGGAAAAGTCGCATCCTTCATACGAGGCGAGTACCAACGAGAGTACCGGCGAACGTTGACAAGCTCACGGTGCAATCGTAAGGGCGTCGCGTGTTTTCTCACAAAATGGATATTTCCATCAATTTTTAATGAATCGATCTAAAAATTTCCAAAAATCTTCCTTAAATAGTAAGGAACAAATGTCTCATTGGAAGTTATTTCAACTCTGAAGTTCCATCGATACTTTTCTTCGCCGAAATTAAAAAAACGTGCTTAACGACCGGTCTGAATTCGTAATTAATTATTATTAAACAATAGGCAGCTTTAATTGTTTTTTTGGGCGAAAGCCCATCTCGCAAATGTCAGATGGAAACAATTTGAGTCAAATATCCTGATTTATCACGAATTAAACAATGTGTTCTGTTATCATGTGCTATGTTAATTTTACTTCTGGAATTATCATGTTGAATACTGTTTTTATTCTTTAGTTTTATTTGTGTCCCTATTTCATCTTCGTGAGATTTTGGATTTGTAACTTTTCTTAATTCTGCGCGACTGGCTGGTTTTTTTTTTCTATTTCCATAGCGGAATTCTTAGTGTCTCTCAAGATAGCAACTTCCTTAACCCTAATCTCAAATGCTGGTCCTAATCTTCATGAAAAGCAGTCTTTCACGTATTTCTCTAATCCTGATTCAAAATTTCCATGTACTTCTCCTCGATTATTAATTTTTTGAGCATCTTCAATAAAAAATTTCTACAAAAAACTACAGTTACGTACGGGAGAAATACAAGTGCATATTAAATTATCGATAAATTGTTTGAATTTATGCAAGTAGAGATTATTGCTTAAGGTGTTCGTTTTAAATTAATGTAAATGTTTTTGAAAAAGCCATAAAGGTCTGGAAATCGGTATGCTTGTTCTTTGAAGTGGTACTAGAATGTTAGTATGGCCCAAAATCGCGAAATTTAAATACAATAGTCATTTTAATAGTCATACCATTTAATTTCTTGTACGTTCATTCGTTAAAGAGTTATTAGTGTCTATTGTTTTTGAGAAGGATGACAATAGACCTGACACTGATATTCAAAAGAGTAGATACTGTGCTGTATACCCCTAACCCTTGCACAGTGTCTACACCTTTGGATCTCCAGTCGACCTGCCATGTGCGCGCCAACCCATAGTGGTTCAGGAATGGATTTCACGGACAAATTCAGCTGCAGGTCGTATAAAATTCCTAACAAAAGTAAGATTGCCGATTTTTTATTTTTTTTCTACTCATAAAATATTATATTCATAAATATATTCGAATGTAATGAAAAATCAAAATATTATTTTTTTAATGGACTGAAAATACTGCGAATGAACTTAGAATTGTTAAAAATTCATTCAGAAATACTTACCAAATGTAAATAATTTGTACAATAAACAATATGATTTTCAATAAAAATATTCGTAAACAAATTTCCAGATATAATCCTTTTTTAGAGGCAATTTTTTTTTAAAGATGAAATTCAAAGAAGGTTGAAAACTCCTGTGCAGAAATTATCCCGGTTGGCCCTACTATCAGAAGGTTTCTGGCCGGATCTCGGCCGGACGACCCCTGGTTGGGTTTCATGGTCAGTAACCGATCAGGAGCCGACTAGACTACATTTCATCTCAAATCTCCCAGTCGGGAGCCGAGCGGGCGCTAGTCGGGATACATTTTTTTATTAAAATTACAAATTTGTTGAGAGACATGAAATTATCAAAGCCATAATAATTGAGGCTAGATAAATTATTATTTGAAAAGTATAATTTCAAATTTCGATTAGGTCAGTAAAACAGAAATTAGATTTTCTAAATTCTATTAACAAAATCACATGAAATTTTTTCTGGTGTTTTAACTAATTAAATAAAACTATTATCGATTCTGCAACGTTCAACAGCAGGATTGTCAATTTGTTAATAATTTTCTCAAATGACAGACAGTTTTTGGACTGTGCACTTTCAAATTTACCGTCATGTCTTCCCTGCTCAGAATGACAGATAGGATCCGATAGAGACAGATAGAGTTTGGAATTTCTTCGGTTCCATTCGGATTTTCATACGGTATTTGTGTGTGACTTTAAATACGGTACCATCCGGAACTTGGTCGGTGTATAAATTTTTTTTATCTTGTTTTTTATCCGGTTATGAACGGTATTTTTTCGGTGCCCAGTATTGCCCTTAACATTATTTTATCGGATTTTATCCCGATATTTATACGGTATTTTTGTGAGACTCTGAATACGGTTCTGTCCGGAACGTGGTCGGTGTATACAATTTTTTTAAACTGGTTTTTCATCTGGTTATATAAGAAATGTTTTCGGTGCACAGAATTTCCCTAAACGCTTTTTTATAGGATCTTATCCAAATACCTATTCGGTTTTTGTGTCCGACTTTAAATACACTTCTGTCCGGAACTTGATCGGTGCATACAATTTTTTCTATATGGTTTTTCATTCGTCTCTATGCGGATTTTTTTCGGTCCCTATATTACCCTACCCGGTTATTTATCTGAATATACTCGGAAACTCATACATTTGTATCCTACTTTTAATCCGGTTCTATCCAGCACTTGGCCGATGCATAGAATTTTTTCATTTGGTTTTGTATCCAGCTCTATGCGGATCAATTTAAATTTTTAACAAAAATTTTTTTTGTATATTATGACGGCACTTAATTTATCTTTACTGATACACAATTCTACACACTGACACTTACGCATATAATCGCACGCTTAAACGCTTTGAAAAATCGCACTCGCTCGCTGGAAATCGAACCCTTCACCCTACCTAACCTACCTAACAGAATTTGCAGTTTTAAAAATTTCAAATGCGATACAAAATTCAAAATATTTTGAGCAAAATATTCTACGAGTATGTTCGAAACAATTTAGGAAAACATTCGCGTTCAGAGCTATTCTAACTTGAATGTTGAATGTGAAGATTCAACCGAAGGTTCAAAATTCAAACAAACAAGTCGTAAAAATTAAAGAAAAATGTATGTTAAATGTATGTATGTTAAATGAAAATGTACTAATGAGATTCAGTCACCTTGCTCATTTTGAACTTGCAAATAATTGTAGCAAGTCTCATTTGCTATAGAGTGCCATTTTTCTACGTGTCTGAATTAGTCAAATTATTAAACTACTTGTTAGTCAGATCGTGGCTGACTTCTTTCTTTACTATGATTACTTCAAACTAACTGATTTACAGTCGAATTTCAATCAATTGTTCTGAAATTGTAACTAATGTTATCAATAAAAGTCACTCGAATATTATTTCGAATTTTTGGTGATCAAATTGGCTTTAGGGTCCAATGATTAAATACAATTTAAATTGCTTCAAACGTTTCGGCACACGATAGTGGCCCTGTTCAGTGAATTTCATTTCTAAAAAAGTACAAGAAAGGGTGTTTATAATACTAAATATTTCTACAAAATTATTACTCTGGTATATTTAGTTCTCTGGTTGACTTTGGCAGGACAATAATCATTTAAAACATTGATTAATCAGAGACGATTTCAATTTATTTTAAATCACGCTTCGTCTCTAATCAATCAATTTGCCAAAATTTCATTTTCTGGTTCTGTTGACCGCTCACTTGTCGAATAGAGCCCGATAGAAAAGCGTTTTCGGTCTTCGATGCCAACTATCGCCCAAGTTAAATTACGACAACGACTCGGATGGAACAGTGTAAGAATCCGCCGTGAGAATAATTCCATTTTCTGGTTCTGTTGACCGCTCGCTAGCCAAATAGAACCCGTTAGAAGAGCGTTTTCGGTCTTTGATGCAAACTATCACTTAAGTTCAATTCCGACAAAGATCCCGATAAAAAAGCATAAGAATCCGCCGCGCGAATAATTCAATTTTCTGCTTCTGTTGCCTGCTCACTAGCCGGATAGAGCCCGATAGAAAAGCGTTTCGAGTTTTGCATGCAAACTATCACCCAACTTAAATTCCGACAAAGACCCGCCAAAGACCCGGATAGAACAGTTTAAGAATCCGCCGCGCGAAGAATTCCATTTTTTGGTTCTGTTGACCGCTCACTTGCCGGATAGAGCCCGATAGAAAAGCGTTTTCAGTCTTAGATGCCAAATACCACCCAACTTGAATTCCGACAAAGATCCGGATAGAACATTATAAAAATCCTCCACGCGAATAATTCTATTTTTTGGTTCTGCTGACCGCTCACTAGCCGGGCAGAGTCAGATAGAAAAGCATTTCGGTCTTTGTTAAAAACAATGACTCGACTTCTGTTCCGATGAAGCTCCGTATAGGGCCGGGTAAAGTGGTATTTTCAACTTAGTTAAATCTAATCTCATTATGTTATACCGAATACAATCCGGATATAGCCGCTATGTTTCCGCGCATTATATTACGAACCGAAAAAAGACCAGATAGGGGCGAACTAGATTCCGAAATGGGCAATTCGAAGTCTAATCCGATTGTGTATCTGTCCCTTTCCGATCCTATCTGTCATTTTAAGCAGGGTTGCACCCTCTGCGTCTGCGCTGCCACTTAGCAAGTTTCAGTTCCTCACCTTAAACGAGAATGCACTCACGCTGCCTCCTCGTAATCCGAAAATAAAATCGTGATCCGTAAATAAAATCAACCTAATTTCAGTAATCTGTTTGAAAATCCAAGTGAACAACTTAGTGCACGGATAATTAACATTTGAAAATGAAGTATATGGTGCTGTATATTCATTTAATCCTATCATCCTTCCTAACCCCAAGTCAACATCTGGTCTGAGCAATTGCTAGGAAATTGGAGCAACAGTGATTAAAACTCTCCTCCAATCTTCAGGCGAGAATGTGCTGACTCGGACTATCCGGCAGGATCCCGGCCGGATCCCTGATTCGATTTCAACACGGGCTTTATGAAATTTAGTCCTGAATCTGCGTAATAAATAATTATTTTTAATCTTATAAACTAATTTTTTAAACAAGCCTCAAGATCATAGCTTTGCTTGAAAAAACTTTACTATTCATTTTTACTATTGATTCCTGAAAAAAATAGATACTAATAACTCTTCAACGAATGAAAGTACAAAAAATTAGTAAATGGTATCACTGAATTCGTAGTAATTTCCAAGATTGTTGTTATTTTTCCCCGTCTTTCTATTACACGCATAAACAGAAATGGGCATTCAAAATGTAATAAAGTGTAAAGATGCATGTATCAAAATTTCGCTATTTCGGGCCATACCATCATTTTAGTACCACTTCAAAGAACAAGCATACCAATTTTGAAACCTTTGTGGCTTTCTAGAAAACAGCTACATCAACTTGAAGCTATCAAATTGAACAATTATTCCTACTTGCATGGATGCAAACAATTTATCGATAATTTCAGATACGCTTGTATTTCTCAAATACGTAACTATAGTCTCTTGCAGGAATTTTTCCTCTGAAATTAATTTTCTGCATGAAAAATGACTATCTGTTGCAACGCGGTAAACTGACGTCTAATAAAAACTCTGTTTTCATAAAAATCATTGATTTAAGGGGAATAATGTTTATTATAAAAAATGTGTGTTTTAGTTGGTACTTTCGAATGTGTTATTTGATTTTTCACAATAAATATTCGTCGGAGCGAAAAAATGCTGGAACCACTATTGTTTCTTTTGAGATTGTCTAACGAGAAGAAAGAAAAATTCCAAAAATTGTACATGTTGAATGTTGCATTTATGAATAAATAATTAATTACGAATATTGTATGGACAGCACATTTGCCAGAGATGTGCCTAAGATTTTTGGATTCAGGAGATCATTTTACATATGTATAAAAAAAAGAAGTAACTAGACGTCGTCGATCCGACGGAAATGGGGTTGGCATGTGGACTATATGAAGCTCCTTACAAACTGCAGCTTGTCATCAACCGTTTCTGAGTGCATTCAGTTTGGTGTCCAACCGAGAAATGACCTCCAAATTGCGATGCGCCAGTTCTTGAGTTGACTCAGTATTAACTTCCAGTTTTTTTAAACTTCTGTTTGTGGAAGTTTTACAGGGTTTCAATCATCATGTTATTGTTAGTGCAAGGAGGATTGCAATTTTTGAGGAGAATTATGAGGAAGAAGAGGAGGTATTGGATGATTATAAACCTTAAATCACCTGTTAAAATCTTGAAATCTGTGCTGAGCTTCCTGCATTTTTTAAAATAACTAAAATGATTTCAGGTGGGAGAAGTGAAGAAATACACATATGCACATTTTGAGAAATTAGATTTATTCGAAATATAGCATTATAATATATAACGAACTATATATTATTGAATAACAGATAAACGTATTGCTTACTTAGAGCGGTATTGGTTCTATTGAATTAGCGATTTCAAACTAACTACAGGAAATGTTCAACAAAATATTGCAAATGTTTATTCAACAGTTGGAAAGATTAAGCTAACTGTTGAAGTATTACAATCAGCTACTAAATATATTATCAAATAATACCAGCCTTTCGCATTCTATTATTGACTGCAGTGATATCTTGTGCATTATTTCTATTTTCAGCTGCTTGAGATAGTAGAAGTAACTGCAATCTATCTACTTATTAGTTGGGATCGTTCCAGTAATCTGAAATTTTTGCTTCTGCTTCTGCTTCTATTTCATATTCAGAGAAAAAATCACTTTCAGCATCATCATCCCCATCTTCATCATCATCTTCACATCATCATCTTATTTTTCTTTTTCTCCATCATCATTATGATCTGTATTATCTTCACTGTTGTCTGTCACGGATGGAGAATTGTAATGTTGTCACCAAATTCTTCTTCTTCTACTACTTCTACTTTCTGCACGGAAAAAAATGTGCTGGAAATTTTCCTTAGCTGAGTGCGTGACTTCAGGATAGGTCTAAGAGTACTTGAAAAATTGTAAACGGCATAATCGGAAAATGATGTAAATAATGCTTGAAGAAACAAAAAGATTTCCTAAATTGTGTCGAGCACAGTCAAAGAAGCACTCCTGGACTACATTAACAAAAAATCTATAGGACAATCTCTAACACGTTTTACACTCCGTCATTAAAGTCTTCAAGGCAGTAAAGGATGGGTTCTTGGACTGTCAAGGCAGACATTTATGCTAACAAAAAAAATATTCTTATTTTAATTCATAATGTTATTATCTTTAATTTATATATTTATTTCATCATAATAACACACACTATCACTACTTATACTAATCGTACATTTTTTACGCTTCGAAAAATCGGACGCACGCTGCGGGGATAAGAACTACCTACCTACTTAATGACTAACGCAAATTATTTCTATCTGCTCAAACCCCGTGACCAAGGTAACATGCTGAAAACATGATAAAAAATCTTGGCCTCGTTGCTCCGAGTTAGAGCACTTGCTACGAGGCTGACTTTGCTACTGAGCAAAGCAGGTGTGAAAATGTTTATTTATATTACATGAAAAATTAAATAAATTGTTTTAAAAGTTCAATTTAAATAATTTGAGAATTATAATATTTTTGGAAGATGCACCGCTTTCAAGTTACAGCGTTATGAACAATTTATTCCAATATAACACATATTTGCGAAATTATATCTCAAAAACTATTGGTCAAACAAATTTGAAACTTGGGTAAAAACTAACTTGAGTTCACACTCGTGAAAGATAAAAGAATTATTGCGATAGACTCGAAAATGCTTTCCAAGAATTTTTATTGAGGAATGGTTATCTGGAATGGAATTTCCTACGAGAAATAGCAATTTTTTGATAACAATTTATGTAGAGTCGACCAAGAACTGAACCTTCACGGAACGGAAACAAGCTCTATTGCTAAATGTTTCTGTTTTTTTAATTTGAAAGAAAAATCTTCAAAAACTTTATCAGAGGTTATGTTTTTAAAGATTTTTCTTTTAAACAATTTATGAAAAGTATTTACGACTCTATATCAGAATAATTCTTTTTTCTTCTAAGAGGGCTAACCTCGAATAAGTTTGTTTCAAAATTTCTATTTTTTTGAGGAATAGTTTCTTAGATATTATTTCTCAAATATGTCAGTTTTGTTTAAAAAAAAACAATAGTTTATAACGCTGTAACTTGAAAACAATGCATCTTACGGAAAAAGTACAAAGAACAAAACAGTCTATTTTTTGCTCAATGATTCTGAAAATGATTGAAATTTTCTCTTGTAAATGAATAAGGAAATTGTTTAACAATTGCTGTGCAACTTTTTGAAAAAATAACGAATTGAATGTGAAATAATAACTGACTATGAAATATGAAGAAGAATGAATAAATTATTTATTTTAGTTCAAAATGTGAAGATGGTTTTCATGTAAATGTTTTTAGAATAGAAAGAAATAAGAATAGTATATTGTGCGACTCGTGGGAGAAGATTCCGAGAGGGTAGACTTTGCTGCGCGAGCGTAGCGAGCGCGGTGACACACTCGAGAACTCTTCTCCTTGAACCACTAGTCGCACACAATATTTCAGTCAACTACCGCGAGAAATATCTAATTACGCGGCCCTGTTGAGAGGGGGAAAAATAATAGCTCACCTGATTGATTGACGCAAATACAGCCCTCAGTTCTTTTGAAGTTTTGATTTTGAGGTTATGGCAAAATAGCAGTGTTGAGCAGTGTTGTCAACATAGTCAGCGTTCCAAAACTTTATCAATAGTGAAGTAATGAATTAAGTAATGAATGAATGAATGAAGTAATGAAATTTTATTACTTTACTGGTGGGAAAACATGTTAATTACTTATGCTGATCGTCAACAATCAGGT
>JAUMHM010000072.1:20174843-20189457 GCA_032362435.1 Melikaiella ostensackeni
ACTAATTGAGTATTTTGTTATGAAAAAAAGGAAATGAAAATGAATGAGTTGAGAAATTACACATAGAAGAATACTTTGAATAAGGGACCCCTAAAATTGCAATTAAGAATATTCTAGATTTTAGAATCTTAGAGTAGGGGAGACTGGTACATATTGGATAGGAAAACATACTGGATAATGCAAATATTCTGATAATAGAAATGATATTAATCTACTCTAATATTTTTTTTTACAAGAAACCAAGCAAATTACCTCTTGAAAAAATGATAAGAGTGTTTAATTATTATTCTTGTTATCAAAAATTCACATTATCCAGTATGAACTGGTATCCAGTATGTACGAGTCTCTCCTATAAACCTGATTTTCGATGAAATGGGAAAAAGAAAATAATTGGTAGATTCTAATCAAATATCCTATTATCAAACTTGTTATCGTTATCATAAATATGCTCCTGTTCAAATGCATTACTGACCTACTCTATTGTAAGTAGGTAAATCCCACGCAATCACGCATGGTCAGATTATTACTCAGTGAGTCAGTCTGCGAGTTTAAAAATCGATCTTTTTTCACTCTTCGCTTCTATTTATTTCTATCATTATTGTTTTACGAATAAAATCAATTCTCAGTCACCTTTCCAAACAAATTTTAACACTTTGGGACTATTCGAGGGATTATTACTGACCTCGGTTCTAAATTTTGTTTAAAAAGCTGAAATTTAATTTTTGTTTAGTTGAAGAATTATTCCTATTTTAATTTTTTATTCTAATAATTGATTATACACTTATTATTATTTATTTTAAAGTACTTTTAGATGAGGGGTTATTTTTAAATAACGTTTGTATTCATTTTCATATTTATATTTTTGGTTTAATAATTTTTCTGGTAAAGAAAATTTATATTTATATTTTTGGGGTCAGTGCAGGACCTGGTTACGTTGTTTGTCGTAGGGGTCATGCGAACGGTGACTCAGTGGGTTTTATCGATTTTCTCTGGTCAAGCATTGTCTTCTAAAACTCGATCTGGAATTCTCAACATTAATAAATCCTTTTAAATAAAATTAATGTGGGTATTATGTAAAACTCAATTTGAAATGCTTTAAGCTTCTAACATTTTAAGTAAAAATTATTGCATTTTCAACAGAATAGATGAATTTTTAACCAAATAGTTGAGTTTTCAACGAAAAAGATTAATTTTCAACCAAGAAGATTATTTTTTATCCAAACAGTTGAATTATCAACTAAAAAAAAATTTCAACAAAACATAAAACACAATTACATTTTTAGTTAAGAAAATTAATTTTCAGCCAAAAAAGACTAACGAATTCCTAACAAAGTATTACAATTTCCAACCAAAGAGATGAATTTTCAATCAAAATGGTAAATCTTCAACAAAGAAAAAGAGTTTTTAACAAAGTAGTTCAACTTTCAACCAAATAGTTGAATTTTCAACAAAAACGATGAATTTTCAACTAAAAACCCGATTTTTCGACAAAATACTTCAATTTTTAAGCAAAGAGCTGAATTTTCAAGTGAAGTAATGAATCTCCAACCAAAAAAATCAATTTTTAACAATGTAGTTCAACTTTCAACCGAGTAGGTGAATTTCCACCCAGAAAAGAGCTTAATTTTACAAGAAAAACAGTTTAATTCAACCAAAAAAGACGAACTTTCAATAAAATAGTTGAATCCTCAACGAAAACAGATTTATTTTGAGGCAAGAAGACTAAAGTAAGAAATGAACTGTGATAGTTGATATTTCAGCCAAAAAGGTGTTTAATTTGAATTAAAAACAGTTGAATTCAGCTAAAAAGAGGAATTTCTAAGAACAAAAGTAAATCGCTTTTTAACAAAATAGTTCAATTTTCAACCAAGAAGACTAATTTTTTATCAAAAAAAGACGAATTTTCGACAAAAACTGTAATAGTTGATATTTCAATCAAAAAATATTTTAATTATAAATTAAAAACAATTGAATTGAATCAAAAAGACGAATTTTCAACAACAACAACAAACACGAATTCTTGATAAAATAGTTCAGTTTTCAACCAAAGAGCAATTTTCAACTTAAGTGAGGAATCTTCAAACAAGAAAATGAATTTTGAACGAAGTACTCCAACTTTCAACCACGTAGTTAAATTTTTAAGCAAAGAAGATGAATTTTCAACCAAGAAGATTAATTTTCTACCAGAAAAGACAAATTTTCAACAAAATACTTAAATTTTCTACCAAAAAATACGAATTTTCAACAAAATACATCAGTTTTCAACCAACTACTTGTATTTTTAACAGTAGAGGTAAATTCTCAACGAAAAATGGTGAATCCTCAACCAAAAAAATTAATTTTCAACAAAGTAGTTGAATCCTTAACCAAAATAGATAAATTTACAACTAAGAAGATCCGTTTCTTACCAAAAAAGATGAATTGTCAAAAGAAAATACATGAATTTTTAACTAAAAAAGATAAATTTTCAACCAAAAAGATGAATTTTGAACCAAATAGTTGAATTTTATACCAAAATAGTTCATTTTCCATATAAAAAAGAAATCTCAACCAAAAGAATGAATTTTTATCAAAGTAGTTCAATTTTCAACCAAGTAGGTGAATTTTCAACCAAACAAGATTTTAATTTTAAATCAAAAACAGTTGAACACAACCAACAAAGATGAAATTTGAACAAAATTGTTGAATCCTCAACAAAATCAGATAAGTTTTCAACCAAGAAGATTAATTTTCTACCAAAAAGATGAATTTTCAACCAAAAATGGAATAGTTATGTTTTTAGTTGAAAAAATTAATTTTCAACCAAATAATATGAATTCTCGATGAATTGAATTCAACTAAGAAGAAACAAAAATTTGAACTTAAGAGTTGAATTTTCAACCAAAAAGAATGACTTTTTAACAAAATAATTAAATTCTCAACCAAAAAAGTGGAGAAACAAGAAAATGGGGTAGAGAGAGGAATAGGGAAAAGACTGTAAAGTCGGCGGTAAATAAAATAGGAATTTTCATCATTTATAGGCTAAAGAGTAATAGTTTAAGTAAACATTGAAGTTTATTTTCAATATTTTATGGTTGATTGATTCCACAAAAGCCCTCGAATTTGGTTAACAAAAAGCTTAAGGCTTTCCAAAAAAGCAAATTTATTCCTAAATAGGAAATAAGCAAATTATTCTTAAAGCTTATAATCGAAAAAATTGTGTTTTTCAGGTACACGCTAAACACGAGGAGAAATCTGAAACTAAATCGGTCTACAGAGAATATAACAGGGAATTCCTTCTTCCCAAAGGAACCAATCCCGAGAGCATCAAATCTTCCTTGAGCAAGGATGGTGTCCTCACCGTCGAAGCACCTTTGCCAGCTCTTGGACAGGGAGAGAAACTTATTCCGATCGCGCACCAATAAACTATAAAAATTATAAATTTTACATACACCTAATGAACGTTAAGTTTCGATTCTTCCCACGAGTCCTTCCTTTTCCTCTTCAATTTTTCTAAATCTCAATCTTCAAAAATTTGATTTAAAAGAAAATTGAGCCTAAAAAATATCTTTTTCCCTGAATTTGAAACCAATCGATGCCTAATGTACGCAACAAGAAGCCTTTTTTATACGCAAAATATATAGCTAGCTTTTGTTAAGAGTTTTCGATACGAAATCGGCAGCTACGAAGGAAGGAGAAAAAATTAGATTTACGAAATTCCTTTTGTTTTTGTTTTTTTACTTTACACGAATTATGTGCAGTGTAATTCTTTATTGGAAGGACGTATTTTCCAGGGAAAAACGTCGTTGAAATACTTCTCATGATATCATGATGAAAAAAAATCTGATTTGTGAATTTCGAAGGTTTGTTCTACGCGACATTGGAATTAAAGGCAAAAAGAAAAATTTGGATGGCAAAATTTTCTGGTGGATTTGACTGATGTAAGACGAACCTTCGAAATTGAAACGATAAATTGGTACAATAACTTGTAAACGTGTTAGTTTAGGTGTACGTTAAAAGACTAAAAAAAATGCCTAGCGTATGTAAGCATTATTATATTAATATTATTTATGAATATTTTAATATTTTCGAAAGCACATTATATTTAAAGAAAGCGGAGACAAATAAAAGTGAATTCGAAAAATAGTTGTATTTCATTTTTTCAATCCTGAATAGGGCGCAGCGTAAAATACAAATTTTCTGAGGAATTCTGCCAGAATTGCCCGGAAAAAAACCTGTTTTTCTTGATTTAATTCAAAATTATTGGTTGTATTGAAGAAAAGGTTAAAATGAAACTTGTAGATTTCTGTAAATTATTAAATATATCTTTTTTGTTCTATTAATTTTTTTCATTGAAACAACCCTTCCTGAGAATAAAAAGACTTTTTATTTGAAGGTGTTTTAAAACTTAACAACTATATTTCAATTAACCTGATTTAATAAACAATTTTACATTAATATTCTCTAAAATGTTTTTATTTTACACTATTATTAATTTTAAACCAAAAACTATGCATACAATTTCTTTTATCTTTTAATAAACCTAGTTGTTTCAAAAAGTTCATCACTCAAATGAAATATTTTAACAATAAGAATGCATCCTGCTGTGCCGAATAATAATCGAAGCAGTGCCTGTGGTTTAAATGAAATTTTTTATTATTTTTATATTATGAGATTTTTAAAAAATTGTTGTATGAGGGAAAAAATTATAGGGAATTTTTTTGTGTACTTTTTTTTAGTGCCAATCAGCAGATTAAAAACCGAAAAAAAAATTTATTCAAATTATCATTTTATGAATATGACTGAAAGGAACCATTATTTTCACTTTGCTTATTTGTGCATTTATTTACAAAAAAATTGAAATGCCTGTTCGCTTATTTGCTTAGTGAACATTAATCAAACGATCAAAAATCTTTTTATGCTTGGAGAACGTTTTTTAAATAATTTATTTCATTATTTTCTCGACTTGGCCATTTTTATTGATTTGCAAGTACTATCTAAGTCTTGTGAACATATTTTTTAAATTTTAGTAAGGAAGGTAAACAAAATATTGTATGGAGACATACGTAAATAATGAAAAATTATCAGTTTTTGAATGTAATATTCTTCTTATTAAGGACATCCTAAAGTAAAAAATGTGAATTCTAATGGAAAGCAGAAGATATTATCCGTTTTCTGCCTGTCCGAAAGAACGTTTCCACACTATTAAAATATTAGCAAGAGATTTTTTTTTCACTCTACGCCAATTTTCATGCGAAAAAAAATGTTTGGTTGTTAAACAGTATACAAAAATGTACTATGTATTGTGTCTGTTTCTTTCATTTTTTGAATCCTTAATTCTTCAGGAATAAAAGTGACCAAATTAATAATTCATTCTGCGATCTACTTCAAAGCACCATTTTTTTTGCAGAATATCCTTCGAAATTATGTCATTTTCAAATTGAGAAATTTGAAACATAAGGCTCTCAAAACTAAATAGTTTTGAATAGAAAAAATCTGAAATTTGAAACATTAAGCTTCCAAAACTAAATAATTTTGAGTTGGAAAATTGGGTATCTTCTGCTTCCCATTAGGATTAATATTTTATACTTTAGGATTATTTAAATAAGCAGAAATATTACATTCAAAAACTGATTTTTTTTTAATTTTCTTATTTGCATGTCTCATTCCAATATTTTTTTTACTTTTCTTACTAAAATTAAAAAAACATGTTTACTAAGCTTAGATAGTACTTGCAAATCAATAAAAATGGCCAAGTCGAGAAAAGAATGAAATAGATGATGAAAGAACGTTTTCCAAACCTAAAAAGAGTTTTGATCGTTTGATCAATGCTCACTAAAGAAATAAGCGACCAGACATTTGAATTTTTATTTTGTAAATATGTAAATGCCCAAATACAGAACTTGAATTTTTAAAAAAGTTCAAGTATCAGAGCTTTAAGTTATACCTAAGTTTTTTTCGAATTTGTAGAGATTATTTAATTTAAATATATTTGTCATTCTAGGTAAAAAAAACAAATAGCTCGACAATAGTGATTCACATTATTCATGGAGCCCACCAGTAAGTAAGATTAAAAATACCCACTGACATTGATAAAAATAAAAATTTCATTTTTTTTCACTTTTTTTCGACTTTTCACGAGCAATCGGGACCAAATTTTACAGTTGCTTTTTAGGTAAAAAGAAAGAGAACAGGATTTTTCATTTCCTGAAATTTGTATTTGACTCTACGCCCTAATCATAAATAATCATATCTAATTTATTTTCATAAAGTCGAGAGTTTTCGCATAAAAAAATGAATACATTTTTATCACAGATTAGTGGTAATCCTTTATTAACAAAATAAGTAATCTTATTTACAAATGTTTTTCCTAATTTTAATTTGCAACAGTAAAAGTGATGCGATTATTATTAACCAACTTTTAAGGAATCAATCATTAAACTTGAAAAAATTCCCCCTTCCGGAGAGACAATTTGTAGAAAAACTTACAAATTAATTTACGATTCATTTCCGGAGGGAAGTCATCTAAAAATTGAATTCCTTTTTTTTATAAAAATGTTTGGTTTTCGCCTTTATCAGATTTTAGATCTGATTTCTAATTTTAATTAAATAGAGTATAAAAATTAGAATGAGAGAAAAATACGCTTTCAATCTCAAAGAGCTTGAAAACTTTGTTACGATTCTTATTTTTAGAGATGTTTTTCAGTGATGACTTGTTGCGAATATCAAATTATATCAGTCTTGGGTCATATAATTTTCCAATTATATAAATGTTCAATATTTATGATCCTTAATATCTTTAGTTTTTAAATTCATTACATATGTTAGATCCCAAAACTGAATAAATTATGTACATCCATATTAGGGTGGCTTAAATGAAAAAAATGTCTTTGATTTATGGGTACACCCCCCAGAAAGCTTTCATTTGGTGCAAAAGCAACTGTGGATTTTTCTCACATTTTTTTAAAAAATGGCCAGTACGTTCCCATGGGGGTTAAACAGCCCTTTAAAAAAGTATGAAATTGAAAAAGTTTGAAAAGTTGAAAAATCCAACCTTAAAAATAAATAAAAAAAACCTTTCTAGGAAAAACCAATTTTTTCGAGATCTTTACAGATTTTAGTGTAGAAATTTCGTGAATTTCAAATAGAATAATTAATGAAAAAAATTTTGGATACAAAAAAGTTGTCCAAATCACCCTTACAGTTCAAAAACCACAGCTTTTAGGTTTTAATAATTTCTTTTTTGATTTAATATAACTAATTTGATATAAATGATGTACAAAGTGGTCTCTGAAAAAATGTTTCAATACCTTGTATTATATAGATAGTCAAAACCACTCTCAACGGGCATAAACCACCTTAAAACGTAAAAAAATATTTTTTCTCATATATTAAAATATATTTTGTTTGGCTTGAAAATCAAAAACAGTCCTTAAAAAAGGTAATGAAAATTAAAATGCATATAAAAATTGAAAAGACACCCTTAGAAATAAAAAACAATCCTTCTTAGGAACAAAAAATGAATTCTCAAACTCTTTGGTTTTCAGTATAGACATTTCATGAATTTCAAGTAGAATAATTACTGATTTTTTTTTTTATACAAAACAGTTATTCTAACCCATCTTTATAGGTAAAAAACAACCCCTTTTAAATTCAACACAACAATTACTGCAACATAAAGTCGAAAAAAATTTTAATAATTTCTTTTGCACATTGTTTTTTACCGATAAAGGTGAAACGAAATGACTGTTTCGTATCCAAACATTTTTTCTCGGTATTATTATGCTACTCAAGATTGACAAGAGCTCAAAAAAGATTATTTTTTTCTTAAAAAGTTTTTTTTTAAGAATAGGTTATTAACTTTTGTATACTTTTCGATTAGAATTATCTTTTCCAAGGGCTGTTTACGATTCTTAAGCCCAAAAAAAAGTTAAATGTATCATATGAGAAAATATAAATTTTTTACGTTTTAGGGTTGCTTATGCCCCTTGAGGGTGGTTTTGACCACCTATATAATACAAAGTTTTAAAATACTTTTTAAGACAGAGAAATTTGTCATATTAAATCGAAAAATCAATAATTAAAACTGCAAAGAGGTTGTTTTTGGCGCGTAATTGTGGCTTAGGAAAATTATTTTGTATCCAATCATTTTTAGTAATTATTCCGCTTGAAGTTCACGAAATTTTTACAGCAGAGAGATAGAAAATTATTTTTCTCTTTTTAAAAAAGGTTCTCTTTATTTTTGAGGGTGGTTTTTCAACTCTTTCAATTTCCCGACAAATCCAAGAAACTTGTTTTTATTTTAACCACCTTCATCTATATATATAAACATCTATAATCTCTTTAAATTATTCCTCTAAAATCCTCGAATGATTTCTTCAATTAAAAAGGAATGATCTACATTCAAAATGAATTTGGAAGACTTTGGGAGAAAGGAATATATACGAATTTATAAAATATTTCCTCGATCTTCCCTCGATTCTCAAATACTCGGTATCTCAGCTGAAAATAAAGAAGCGTCAGTTCCACTAAACATAGGAGATTTTCCCTCTCTCGCAATTCTCAAAGCCTGAAGAATAGAAACTGTGTCGAGTTCTTTCTGATTCGGTTTTTCATTATCCAAGCAAATATCAGCGGCTCTTTTTCCAAAAGGCTCGAGAACCTTGACCCTATAATCAACAATTGTCGAAACTGGATTTCCAGTTAATCTCAGATTTTCCAAACAAGGTAAATTACCAATATATTTGACTTCCTCAATATTCTCGATTCTGTTACAACTCACATCCAATCCCTCCAAGCAATAAAGTTTCGAAAAACTCGAAAGGGAAGTTAAGCTATTTTGCGAGAGATCCAATTGGACAATTTTGCCCAATTTTATATGAAGATCTTCTGGGAGGGTTTTGAAATTGTTGGAAGCTAGGGAAAGTTGTGACAATCTGGGTAAAAGAGTCACGTTCGAAATTTCAGAGAGTCTGTTGTTGTTCAAAGTCAAAATTTCTATGTGAGGCATAAGTTTAATTGCCTCGTCTATCGTCTCTATTCGATTTTCGCTCAGATCTAAATGTGAGACTTTTAACCAAACGTGGGAATCATTTGCATTGTCGATGTGTTTGTGGACTTCTTCGCACATTGCAAGTTCAACTATATTTCGAAGTTTGGTTTTGTGGACGTTGAGAAATTTAACGGTGTCTCGAAGGTTCCCCATGTTGTAGATTTTGTCGAGTGGGTACGAGTCGACTGTCAGATTTTCGATGTTTTTGAAATTCGAGAGCTCTATGCTTAGAGTTGATGGATTAATGTTGCTTGTTCCATAAGACTCAGTACTTCCTTGAATTGTCAGGGTTGTTAGGTGGGAATTCAGATCCAGGACGTGGCTGAAGTCGTATTTTTTGTCAACTACTTCGAGTGACGGGCAGGGATGTTTCAGTCTTTCGCTGATTGCGTAGAGCTGTGGAAATAAATAAATAATAAATAAACTGATTAAATTAATTTTATCTTTTACTGGGTTGTAACAGCAGGGCTGCATTGACTACTCTCAAGACTCAAATTGAAATATTGTCCTAGCCAAAATAACTCTGCGCGAAAACAATTATTGGCCCGTCAACCAAAAATCAGTTTACCACTTATAAAAAAATTCATTGATAAAACTTTCCACCTTCTCAAAAAATGTAACATAGCTACAATTCCATCGATAAGATCTTCCTTGTCATCCGTAATCAGACTAGGTAAAGATAAGACAAAATAGTGGGAAGAAACCAAAGTTGTTTACAAAATTCCCTGTAAAAACTGCTCTGCCTCTTACGTGGGTGAAACTAAAAGAATGTTAGAAACGCGTATAAATGAACATAAAAAGAACAGAAAAACCGAATTTGTTATTAATGTACATCGTAGCACGTACAGCCATGAATTTGATTAGGTAAATCCTAAAATACTTAATTTTGAGTCCAACTGGAATAAACGCATAATTTCCGAAATGATATATATTAAGAGTAATAACAATAGTATTAACAAAAAAGAGGATATTCATGCTTTGAATCACATGTACAATCCAGTAATAATTAATTTAAAACCATGATCCCTTCTTACGTAATTTTATATTCGCACGTGATATGAGAGATCAGTGCCCGAAAGTACGTGCTTCCTAATATAAATACCCCCTCTGCAGTCTAATGATCACCAGTTATCGTCCTTACCTCACAGACGACGTGTAAACGTCAATTTTATTTTCTGACTAGTTGAATTTTATCAACTTTATCTCATTTTATTGGAAATGTGAATTTTTTAATTTATACTTGCAAGGTAATTTGTTTTCAATTTTTCAAATCAATTCCACAAAAAAAAAAATTTTGCACTTGTTTTATATCTTGGTGGTTTCAATCAAATTTCTAGCCTGAAGAGGTCAGCAAACCAGGCTGACGAAACGTCGCAAAATAATTGTGAATTTTATTCATTATTAACCCCAATGATCGATCAGGAAAAATTTCTTTAAATGTAAAAATAAGTTTTGTGGCTTCAAAATGGGTCCTCGGGGGTATTGTGGGTCGCTGATTACGAATCTGAAGTAAAAATTCAAAAATTCAAAATGGCGGATCAAATATGGCGGAAAAAATTGAAAAATTGGTCCCGTGGCTTGCAAAAACGTAAATAAGGAGGTTTTTGGGTCGTTGATTACAAATCTGAAGACGAACTTCAAAATGGCAGATAAAATGTTCATTAAAAAAAAATTTTCTGCCGTATTGGATCCGTTAATTTTAATTTTGAAATTTTTACTCCAGATTCGTAATCAGCCACATAAAAACCCCTGAAGACCCATTGTTCAGCCACGAGACCAATTTTTTGTCAACCAAATTGGATCCGCTATTTGAAATTTTGAAATTTCGACTTCAGATTCGTAATCAGCGACCCAAAAAAAACCCCGGGGACCCAGTTTGAAACCACGGGACATTTAAAAAAAAATTGTCTGCCATATTGGATCTGCCATTCAGAATTTTGAGAAATTAAGAAATTTGATACCAGACTCGTAATCAGACACTTGAAAATCCCCTTAGGCCCACTTTTAAACCACGGGACCAATTTTTTCGCCATTTTCAATTTTGGAAAATGTAAAAATCTTACACCAAATTCGTAATTAGTGACCCCAAAAAAACCCTGAGGACCTATTTTGGAGCGACGGGATCGACATTTAATTTTTTAGCCGCCACATTGCATCCGCCATTTTAAAATTTGGAATTTTCACTTCAGATTCATAACCAGCAACCCAAAAAAACTCTTGAAGTTCCATTCTGAAGCCACAGGATTTATTTTTTTATTTTGCATCCGCTCTCTTGGATCCGCCCTTTTGAATTTTGAAAGTTTCAAAATTTTGACTCCGTATTCGTAATCAGCGACCCAAAAAACCCCTAAGGACTAATTTTAAAGACACGGGACTAATTTTTCAATTTTTTGGCCGCTATTTTGGACCCGTCATTTTGAATTTTGTCTTCAGATTCTTAATCAGCGACCCAAAAAAACTCTCGAAAACCCATTTCGGAACCACGGGACTTATTTTTACATTGTTTGTTCGCCATGTTGGATCCGTCATTTTAATTTCTTACTTCGTTTATTTATAAAATCCATTTTGTTGAAGAACAAAATGTTTTTCAAAGTGTCATAATGTCAGATAAAGTTCTACAATCTCATAACTTGCTTTTTGTTTCAATAATTTGGTTTAAATTATGGAAAAATAATTTTAAAAACGAGGTCAAAAAGGTGCCATACATGTATGACACCATGCCGCAAAGGGTTAAAACATAAAAATTCTATATTTATCCAATTTTAGGTTTCCTTTGGTTTTTCTGTATCGCCGTGAACGCATTTTAAATACATTAGTATGTATATCCAATTATAAAAAAAGAAATACTTTCATGACAGAAATCAATAAAAAATCTTTTCATTCAACATCATTGAAAAATTATGAAATTTCTCATAACAATATTGTTTTTTTTCTACATGTAGAAATAAATATCTGATATCTCCTCTATTTTCTTCTCTTTTGTTAAGAAAAATTACCCTATTTCCTTTATTGTGCTCTTTTTAGTTTTACGCTCTAATGCCTATTAGTATACAAAGTTTCCAAACAACTAGTGCAGTTGAAATGTACAAATTATATACTTCACGAAATATGGAATTATAAATCATTGATTTTCTTTGTAAGATGTACAATTTAAGACAGTAACATAACCTAAAATTGTGCGCAATCGCATTAAAGAGCTCAAATGTTTCTCATTTCGCTCAAGATTTTCTATGATTTTTTTTATTAAAAGAGATCATTTGCTGATTCTATTTTCAAAATTATCAAATTGAAGTTTTGAATTTTAGTTATCAAGGTTTTTTGCCATGACCTCTAGCGACAAAGAGTTCAACAACAACTTCCGACGTAATGCGCTTACTCGTAGATCCTAGTTTGTCGGCGATTAAAATTATTTGAAGCATAACTTGATACGTTATTACGATTTTCTCTTATATCGTACATGACATTTTCATGTTATCTTCCATTTTACTTTTCAGCGAAAGAAGAAAAACCAGTGTGTGGCAGTGGGACCACACGGCAGAAGAGCAACTTTGATGGATTAACTTTGACATTTTTCGTAAGGAGTCATCATGAGCAGAGAGCGGACGAGCCCAGTCTGAAATTAGGGATGGAAAAGTCGAAGTCGACTTTAGTCGAAGTCGACTTTAGTCGAAACTCGACTTTCACGGTTCAAAAGTCGACTTTTTACAATCGACTTTACTAACCCGAAGTCGACTCAAAGTCGAATGCGTCCACTCGACTTTCGAGTTTCGCCGCGCCGACCAGTGCCAGTGCTGGGAGATCGCAGACCGGCCGAGTCGGCGCAGTAGTTTTCCTGTGTAGAGACTCTGAGTTAGCTTCACGCTATACAACGACTCGAGTCTCTCTTTTTATCTCGTGAGTTAACAAAGGAGGTCCGATCGCTATATAGCATAAGCTAACTCAGAGTCCCTATACCATACACTGTATCTGCGATGTCCCAGCACTGATATATTGAAATATTTGGCAGTTGAAAAAGTTGACAATCGTTGAGAAAGGAATAATTCTCGTTCGGCTTTGGTGTCTTCTGAAAATACAAAGACGTCAATATTAAAAATTAGTTATATCAAAAATGAAGTGAAAACTTTTATATATAACTTTTACATATTTTATAACATTTAGATATTAAATTTAAATATCTTCTATCTTATAACTTATATATATATATATATATAGAGGATGGGCCAGTGAAAGGAGTCAAGATTATCTTGAGACTCAACCACCTCCAAGAGTGCAGCGGACGAAGAGAAACTTCGCACGCGCTCAGGGTTGGAAGAAGGGCCAAAGGTCCCAAAAAGTGGAAGATTCGACGAACACTTCCGAACCGACCACTTCAACAGCTGGTACAACCACCGACAAGTATCAGTCAACATCTAATTCCCAACCGAAGGACGATCCCCTCTATAATTTTACGCAGGGATCGAGACAGCTGATTAAACGACGCTGTCAAAACATAGAGCATTCCAGCTTCCCCATCTTGTGTGATGTGACATACCGCCAATTGAGGGAGTTTGCTCCACGACTAAAGAAGGAGATGCCTTATACCACCTTTTTGCATGCCATGAACACAGTACTCCAGGCGTTTATCTTGGATACCGCTCGGAATCTGAATCAGGAGTGCAGGTGGCAGGGCGAAGATCAGCCCATGTCGTGTATACCACGAGAGATGGTGATTCCGGCACCTATTGCTGAGTACCTCTCGATGGTCAATACGAATATCACCCCATCAGGAGATACCGTAAGGGTGAACGTTCCAGACGCGGTAGTCCCGTCTGATGATGTTCCTGCGGCAGGAGAAGTGGCCGCCATACCAGCAGGAACATTCGGTCCAGTAACGGCGCAGCACCACAACTCGTATGAGGTGAACATCTCTCCGTGCGTCACTGCCCGAAACATCCTGTCCCAAGTTGGACAGGCACAACAGCCACCTTTGCCTGACGGAATGATTCCAGCAGGGGCTGTCCCGACCGGCAACCTACTAGGCTACGTGCCGTACGTAGATCCCGGACCGGAAGTGCGAGCACAGCTCGCAGAGTACCATTTCCCTATTACTGGGACTGGTCTTGCAGCACGACTTCAGTTGTGTCCTGCACTGATGGCAGATGTTTCCAACACATTACATCGCCTCTCCGACAAGATGAAAGTCGTAAAAATCCAGGACTTGGTTCGGAAACCCAACCTTGCCTGCACAATCTACAACACCTACCCCGTCAGGCGTAGTGGAACAAACGACACCGCTGTGATCGCAGAACAGACGCCAACTCTTTCAGCTCTGTTCTCGTTTGGATCGACAACAGCGTCTCAAGCTACTATCTTCGGCTTCAAAAAGGAGAGAACTGAGCAGGTCCGAGGTTTCTGCTTTACGCAGGAGAACGGTACTGCTATCGCCGGATGGTTAGCTACCCGGAACAGCTACTGCAGCATGGAAGGAGATTATGCTGCAGTTATTGACAGGGATTATGCTGCTCTGAGTGGCCGCCCATCTCACGGTTGTGAGGCGTGGCCATGGGTGTGATTTACCGCGGTTCTACTGGGAGCCGGTGTCAT
>JAUMHM010000072.1:20193464-20206328 GCA_032362435.1 Melikaiella ostensackeni
TAAATATTAAATTCTTTAAATTTAAAAAAAAAAAAAAAAAAAAAAAAACAAGGATCTAACGATCAAATTCGGACGTCACACTCTTAAATGACTCAATCTAGACAAAAAAAGTAAATAAATAAAAAAGAGGAAAGGAAAAGGAAGACAACCTCCGAATCCCCTTTGTCGCTCATCAATAAGATTCAACTTCAGATAGAATTCAGTTTGAAGTTGACCCTTATTGACAAGCGACAAAGTGATCTGTTTTAATATGGACTGATGTGGACGTACACAAATAAAAATAAAACAAGACGAGAGAAAAAAAGAAGAAAAGGGATTTGGAGGTTGCTTTATTTTTCTTTCCTCTCCTTTTGTTTATTTATTTTTTAAATTTTAATGGAGGCATTTAAGAGTGTGTTGTCCAAATTTGATCGTTCAACTCTTGCTTTTTTAATTTCTAAGAATTTCGTAATTAAATTTGAATCTTGGACGTTATAGAAGAATTAAAATTTTGATTTATTCTGAATTTGATTTAATTTTTTTCTCATGGAATCTTTTAATTTCTTTTGGAATCGTATGAATCCCTCAAATACTGTAAAATTCCGCGAAATCTCTTGAAATTTTGTAAATACCATAAAAACTCCCTGATATCTTTGAATTCTTGCAGAATCATTTTAAATTCCTTACAAATTTTTTAATCTCTTGAAATTTTCTATAATACTACAAAAAGCTTTGAAATCTCATGAAATTCCTCGGGATTTTTTAAAATACACTACATTCTTTAAAATCCTTCGAAATGTTTAAAATTCCTTAAATCTTGCACAATCTTGTACAATCCTTAGAAATTGCTTGAAGATCGAAATGAAATCTACTTTCTTATGAACATTTTTGGTGTACTGAAAAAGGTACACCCAAAAACTTCACGAGTCAAACCTAGACTTCCAGACTACCCACTTTTCCGGCTCATTAGAGACAAATGTACAATAAATGTACAAACAAAAGGAATAATCTGAATAGATTGGTTCTAAATCAACCCACAATCCTTAGAAATATTTTGAAAACCAGTACAACATCTTGAAATCTTTAATGCCTTTTTAAATTCCCTTAAAAATGTTTAAATCTTTAAAATCCTCTGAGACCCCATAAAATCCCATGAAATCCGTAGAAATCCCTAGCAGTCCTTTGAAATTTCATTCCATTCCATTTACTCTCTAGAATCCCTTGAAGTTTTTTAAATCTCTTGAAATTTCTTGGAATCTTGAAAAATACCTTAAAATATTTCAAATTCTTTGAAATCTATTAAAAAATTCAAATCCTTAAAGTCCTTGGAGATTCTATAACATCGTAAAGGTATGGTAAAATCCCTGGAAATACTTTGAAATCCCGTTAATCATCTTGAAATATGTAATTTCTTAAAATTTCTACAAAAATTTTTAAAACTTCGAAATCCTCTGAAATCAGGTGAATCTTCGTGATATCTCTTTAAATACCTTGAATTCTTGGAAATTCTCTGAAATTCCTTGGAATCTTTTTAAATGCTCTCAAAGTTTCAACACCCTATGAAATCCTTCCAGAATCTTTGAATTCTTTTGAAATATTTTGAAAAATTTGGAAATTCCTTGAAATATTTTTAAATCTTTTGAAATGGCGATTTTTGAGATGGTAGGTATGTTATTTTAGCCAATCAGGGAAGAAGTTTAAAAATATGTTTAAAGGCAAAGTTAAAAAATAGTTGCAGTAGTAGTGAACAATTTGAGAAAATAGTAGCATTAGTATCATTAGTATCATTTTTTTTTCAAAATAGTAGCAAAATAGTTGCTTATAGGTAGTCAAAAAAAGTATCAAAAAGTGTCAATAGTGGCGTGAGTTCGAGGCCTGAAATATTAAACTGTTAAACTTGACTACTTGGATTATTTCCAAATGAGAGAAGTTTATAATCTACATTCATTTTGAACTTCAGGAATATTAATTTTGAACACTTTAAACTTGAAATTACTCAACAATTAAGGGTTAAAATTTAAGACTGTATAATTTAAATATAAATTTATTCATTTTTTAATAACTGAATTCGAAATTAATCGACTTCAAACGTTTTCGACTTAAAAATGTCCAACTTGCAATTTGAAAAATGAATACGGATACACGCAATTAGAAACTGTTCAATTTTGAAAGTTATTGATTGAGAATCGTCTAATTATAAAGCTTCAATAAAAAATTATTCAATTTTTAATGTTCCTAATTAAAATGGCTCAAAATTTCAGTTTTGGATTTGAATTTAATAAGTTTCAATGTGATTAAAATTGAAACTAAGTAGCGAACTTCTGAGAAAAATGAAAAAAGTCGATTAGTCGCATTTTTCTTCAAAGTCCCAAAAAATCGCATTTTTTCAAAAAAGTCGCCCGAAACTCCGAGCCCTGAAACTCTTTCAATTTGAGACAATCAATTTTTGAACGATATTCATTTTAAAATATGAAGAAAATTAAGGCTTTCATTGGTAATTACACTTTGAAACAGTACTATTGAAAAATGAACTTGTTCCTTTTTCAGTAATTGAATTTGAAATTATTCGATTTCGGCCGTTTTCAACTCTAAAACATTCAACCAATAAGTGTTACAAATTAAAATGGTAGGATTTTGAAACATTTTTTTTTTTGAAAAAGTCGAAAATATCGTAAATCCGAGATCTAAGATGGAAAACAATAAAGAATAGATGAATTTATAGTATATTAAATTTATTTTTGTATACATTAGCCTTTAAGACTATTTTCCGGTGTATATTTCTGTACTCGAGGTGTTCGACATGTTATATTAGCCAATCATCAAAGTTCAAACATATTTTTAAAGGGAAAGTGAAGAAATAGTGTCATTAGCGGACAATTACGAGAAAATAGTGGCATTTGTGGCATTTTTTCAAAATAATGGCATCGTTAAAAAAAGTGTCAAATAGTGCCAAGAGTCTAGCCATCCCTACTGAAAATTCCCACATGGGGCCCTATATAGGAACCCATATGGTTATCCACATGGATTCCTATATAAAATCGCATGGGCGAATTGGGACACGAAATGGCATAGGAAATTAAGAACCTATGTGGGAACTCATATGAGGACCTATGTAGGAACCTATTGTGGGAACCTACATGGGCACCTATATGGAGAAATCACTTCAGGACTGCGCAGTAGTATCTTATAATAGCTACAGCTGCCCAGTAGTTTTTCTGGCCCTTCAAGACTGCCTGGTATAAAAGTCATAGTTTGAAAACAGATTTCATTTAAAAAAAATTAGAATCCTTTGTAGGATTTCATGTAAGAGCAATCCATAGGTTTCCACACACATGGATCGATATAGGATCTCATATAGATTCCCATGTAGGTTCCCACATAGGTTTCTCTTCCATTTCATACGGTTTTATATAGGAATCCATGTGGATTCCCACATAGGTCCCTATATGGGTTCCTATAAAGGCCCTATGAGGGGATTTTCAGTAGGGCTATGATTAAATTAATTTCATCTTTTACTACTTATTAAAAAACTGTTAAATCTTCACCTGAATAGGATTGAAAGTGTAGCTTTTGGAAGTCTGTAGTAAAGCGTCTCCTTCTGTGAAAAATTGAAGCGCCATGTTTTGCAGCAAGAAGAAAATATCATAAACGTGCAAATCCAAAAAAAGGGCAAATTCCCTCGGCATCGCTTTTTTTAAATAATTGTACACGGCATTCAGATAAATTTCAAGGCCAAGTCTTCTTTTTTCAATAAATACTTCATTTTTATTCCCAATCAGCTTTTTTGGCGGTAGAATATCTTTTTCTACACAGTGCTCCGAAACTAAAAGTTCATGAAGGTCAGCAAATTCACTGTATCTGAAAAGATATGCGATTTTAATAAACAAAAACACATTTTGATTATGAAAACACAAGATAATATAGATTTTTAATTATATACCTGTGTTTCACGGTCCACTTGATAGAGGCGATCCTAACCTCAATTGTATAAAAAGTGACACTATCGACGGTTTCACTCGACGGAATTTTAATATCCACATCTTCTTGATTTAGAAGAAGACAAGACATTCTTTTCCAGTTTCAATTTTTGGCGATGTAGTCGATTTCGGATACGAAAATAGTAATTAAAATTTGCTGCAATGAATTTGATACTTCTGGTTATCAAATCGCGAGCTTTTTTACTTTTTGCCAAGACGCCTTGTTTTCTTCTTCTGCATCAAAAACTTGTTGAACACTCATCACATTCGAGTTTATTCGAACATTGAATGAATATTAGAGTATTATCTTCTTGAAAACTGCATTTCCGCAATTTGTAGTTTTGACAGTTCCTTGAAATTTCACAGCTGATTTTATTTTCATTATGTCAGACTTGAGCGCCGCCAACTGGTAGGATTTTAAAGCTTCACTTTTATTTCTAAAAAGATAGGTTATGTTAACAAACGTCAAAATGTCACCAAAAAATAAGCATTCTTTTATATTATTGAGATTTCTTGCATATTTTGAAGTTATGAATAGAATTCTAATCTTTTAAAATTACTAGCATTATCAATCGCGCGCTTCCTTAGAAAATTCAAAAAGATTTTGAATGATTTCAGATAAGTTGAAAAGGAATCTAGAAAATTTTAAAGAAAATTTTGTTATTTAATTTACAGGATTTTACCAAATTTTAGAAGAAATGCAATTCAGTTCAAAAGATAAAAAGACTTCTAGAAGTTTGGAAGAAATTTAAAAAGATTTTATAAATTTTTGGAAATCTTTTCAAGATTTGAAATATTTTTATAATCTCTTCAAAATTTTGGAAATATTTTGAATTTTTTTGATATTTTAAAAAATATTCTCTTGAAATTAATTTTTGGAAATGAAAAATCTTTAAAAATTTTCCCAGGAATTTCAAGAAAATTTTTTTGTTTTCTTGAAACTTTTCAGAATTCTTAAAAAGCTCCTTGAAAATCTTCAAAAATCTACATTTTGTTCTAAATTTTTTGAATTTGCTCCAAATTTTTTGAAATCTTCAAATTTTTAATTATTTTTGGATTTTTTAAAATATTCCCTTAAAATTCATTTTTCAAATTAAAAAATCATTTCATAAAATCTTCCCAATTCTTTGTCAACAATTTAAGATATCATTTGCAATCTTTTGAAACCTTTCTAAATATTCTCTTAAAATTCATTTTTTTTTAATAAAGAATCCTTCAAAATTTTCCCAAGAATAAAAAAAAAATTTATTCTTTCGAAACCATTCAAAATTCTTAAAAAGCTTCTAAATTTTATGTTCAAAATCTCCAAAAATCTACACTTTGTTTTAAATTTCTTTTAATCTTTTTGAATGTTAGATTATTTTTAAATTTTTTTCAAAACTTCTAAATGTGTTTTTAAAATAATTGAAATTTTTCGTTTAATTTAAACAAAATCCTGCAGAATGAAAAAAGTGTCTTAAAATCTTCTAGATTCTTTTTCGGCGATTTCGGAAATCTTTTTAAATATACTCTTGGAATTAATTTTCAAAAATAAAACAATATAAATTGTATTAGAATCTTAAGAAATTTGTTTATCCTCTTGAAACCTTTCAAAATTCATAAAATTCTCTTTTTCGAATTCGTCCAAAATCTAAATTTTGTTACAAATTTCTTGAAATCTTCAAATTAGATTTATTTTGGAATTTTTTCTAAACTTCTAAACCTTCTAAATATTTCAAAATGATTCGAATTTTCCTTAAATTTGTTTTAAATTCTCGCAAAATTAAAAAAATTGGCACAAAATCCTTCTGATTCCTTTTAAAAAATTTGAGATATCATTTGCAATCTTTTGACATCTTTTTAAATATTCCCTTAAAATTAATTTAAAAAAAACTCCTTTAAAATTTTCCAAAGAATTTTAAAAAACTTTTCCATTCTCTTGAAACCTTTCAAAATTCTTAAAAAGCTTCTAAATTTTATGTTCGAAATTTTCAAAAATGTACACTTTGTTTTAAATTTATTTTAATCTTTTCAAATTTTATATTATTTTTTTATTTTTTTCAAAACTTCTGAATGTGCTTTTAAAATAATTGAAATTTTTGGTTTAATTTGAACAAAATCCTGCAAAATTTAAAAAGTGTCTTAAAATCTTCTAGATTCTTTTTCGTCAATTTCGGAAATCTTTTTAAATATATTCTTGGAATTAATTTTCAAAAATAAAACAATTCAAATTGTATTAGAATCTTAAGAAATTTGTTTATTCTTTTGAAACCTCTCAAAATTCATAAAATGCTCTTTTTCGAATTCGTCAACAATCAACATTTTGTTATGAATTTTTTGAAATCTTCAAATTTATCTAAACCTTCTAAATATCTTTTAAAATGATTCAAATTTTTCCTACAATTAAAAAAAAATCCTGCAAAATTAAAAAAGTGCCTTAAAATCTTCTAGATATTTTTTCGACAATTTTGGAAAGCTTTTTGAATATCCTCTTGGAATTAATATCTAAAAATACAAAATTTTAAATTGTACTAGGAATTTTGAGAAACTTTTTTTATTTTTTTGAATCCTTTCAAAATTCTTAAAAAACATCTTTTCTTCGAAATCTTAAAAAATCTACATTTTGTTTCCTTTCCAGTTTAAAATTTTCGAAAATCTTTTCAAAATTTCTGAGCCACCGAAATATCTTTCAAGGCGATTCTAATTTTTCCTACAATTTTTAAAAAATTCTGCAAAATTTAAAAAGTGACTTCAAATATCCTAGATTCTTTTTCGACAATTTTGTAAATCTTTTGGAAATTCTTTGAAATGTTTTGAAATTTTTTACAATTTTTCTTGAAAATTCATTTTGCAAAATAAAAAGTCATTTGAAATTTTCCTGGGAATCTCAAGAAAACATTTTTATTCTCTTAACACCTTCCAAAATTTTTTAAACAATTTTTTTTCTCGAAATCTTCAAAGATATATATTGATATATATTTTGTTTTTAAATTGTTTGAAATTTTTTCAAGTTTCAAATTATTTTCAAATCTTTCCAGAACTTCTAAAACTTCTAAATATCTTCCAAAATAATTCAAAGTTTCCCTAAATTTTTCTTTAAAATCCTGCAAAATAAAAAAATTGCTTTAAAATCTTTCTGATTCTTTCTCACGAATTTAAGAAATTATTTGAAATATTTTGAAATCTTTTATAATTTTTTCTCCAAATTCATTTTTCAAAATAAAAAATCATTTGAAATTTTCCCAGGTATATTAGGAAAATATTTTGTATTTGCTTAGTTACTTCCACGATTCTTAAACTGAGTATTTTTTTGAAGTGTTCAAAAATTTCTATTTTGTTTTATATATTTTTAAATCTTCAAGTTTCAAATTATTTTTAAGTTTCTTCAAAACTTTTAAATATCTCTTGTACTTACTTGATTCCTTTTGAAAATTTCATGTTGCAAAATTGAAATTTTTTTCCTTTAGAATCTTCGGCATTTGAGGAAATCATTTGAAATATTTTAAAATCTTTTTCAATTTTCTCTTGAAATTCATTTTCCAAAATAAAAAATCATTTCAGTTTTTCTCAGAAATCTTAAGAAAACTTTTTTATTTCCTTGAAACCTATCAAAATTCTTGAAAAGCTCCTACTTCAGAAATTTTCAAAAATCTACATCTCGTTTTAAAATTGTTTAATATCTTTTGAAGTAATTAAAAGTTTCTTTATATTCTTTGAAAATGTGAAAAAGTTGACAAATTATAGTTTGGTAGCAAAATGCCAAAAGAAAATTATTTCCCAATATTAAAAAATAAATTACGATTAAAATGTTCTTTTCTATCACTAATGTTCAGAAACATTCAGAAGCATTCAGAAATAAATTTTATCGTGAAATAAAATTACGTATTTGTAAATTTTGATTGACTGATTTGATGGAGAGAATTCGTAATCTTTACATAATATTTTAAAGAATAATTTACAATTTAAATTTTTTCTTTTAGAAATAAATTTTCAGAATCAAAATTTCTTATTTGGAAATTATGATTTATAAAAGTCCAGAAAATTCGGTGGCACTGACGTCATAAATGGACACTTCACTTTATGATCTGAAACAAAGAAGAAGGCATGTGAGATAAGAAAGATTGAAAATTGGTTTGAACTATGGTCAGGAGTAGATAATGCATCATATGGTAGCCAGGGAGTCGGTCTGGTTATGAATGAGAGAGCAAAATAGCATGTCAAAAAGTATGAATGTGTATCTTCTAGATGATTATGGGTTAGAATGAAAGTGGGAATCAAAAGGCAAAATCAAATCAAAAATTAAAAAAAAATTATTATAGCATGCTACGCTCCAGTTGATGGTGACAGTAGTGATGTAAAAGGTATCTTCTGGGATTCATTAAATGATATTATAGGTACTTGCGATCCTGGGGAAAGAATCGCGCTGCTCGGAGTATGAGTGGTTGGGTTAGTGTGCAACGCGAAGGTATCGACAGGGTACTTGGTCATTTCGGAGACCAAAAAATGAACGGTACCGGAGAGAAATTGATTAGCTTATGCTTAGAAAAAGGCTTGCTTGTTACAAATACTTGGTTCAGATATAAAATAATCCACATGTATACTTGGTGCAAAGGCGAAAGACATAGTATGATTGACTTTGTTGTAGCGGATGAGAGAATTAGAGAGCTAGTAAGTAAGAGCTGATAAGAATGTGGAACGGATCACTATCTCACAGTTTCAAAAATAATTCTAGCTCAAGGATGGAGAAGAAGAATTAATAATAAGGCGAAGCGGACGTGCCTTAAAATAGAGAATCTACAGACATCAGAAGTACAAATGGTATATCGTGAAATGCTGAATAAATATTTAGGACATCATAGAGAAGACTGGAAGAGGGAATGAGGCAATATAAATGTAGAGGGTACATGGATAATACTACGGGATAGCGTCTTCAAGAGTGCATCTGAACTGTACGGTACTGCGGTTGTAGGAAGAATGACTGGAGATGCTTCATGGAATGATGCAATCCGCGTAGCTGTTAACGAGAAAAAGCAAACGTACTCGAGAAAGCTACATATAAAAAGTCTTAGCAACGAGGAGAGTGTTAGACCAGAAAATGATGACAAAGTGAAAGACTTTGTGAGTGATTTTTTCAAGAAATTGTACGGAGGTCAAACTATGGAGCATAACAACTGTGACACAGAAGAGAATACGCTGGACAATCCCATTGTAGGTGGCGAAAGAAGAATCGATATTCGCGACATTATATCCGCAACTGAACCATTCTCTAGAAATATCACCTAAGTCGACTTACGTTTTAGCACAAAATTGTAAAAGAAACTTTTCAAAATGTGTTTTTATAAACCAGAATACATTTTGAAAACATTTAACATTTATAATAGGAAGAACCACTCTTGTAAAATAAAATACAAGCACAAAGTCGAATATTCAAAGTATATAATAATTTTAACAAATGAAAATCTTAAGATCGACTTAGGTGGTTTTTTCAGAGACCGCCTCATTTTTGTGTTAATTTGAGATATAGCCACGAATTTTGCATTATTATTTTTAAAATTTTCTTTTTATAGCCCCCTCAACAAATTTCTTCCACCACTATCACCCTTCCATCCCTCCCTTCCGCTATTTTCGATTTCCTCTTATACTTTATAATGGCATTTTTTGTAGCCGCTATTTAACATTTTTAATCATATTTTAAACACTTTTGAATATCTTATGTATATTACTGAACTCCCCCATCTCATCTCCACCCTACGTTTTACTTTACGATCACCCTATTTCTTTTTAATACTCAAAATCATAAGTTACGTCAGCAATGCGAAGAAGCTAGCATGCTGTCCATGACCCGCCGCGCCACGCAACGGACAGGTGGGAAAAAAGCACTTTTTTGGGACAAAAATCAGCCGACTCCTGAAATCTCAACTGATCAGAGCTTTTTTTTAAATATTTGTGAAGGATCATACTTTCACGGAGGCGTGCACGTTCAAGAAAAAAATTCTTAATTTTGTTATTCAACTTACAAATTCCAATTGGTTATATTTGCGATGTCTACTTAGCCCTATTCATTGATATTTTCTCAAAAAAGGTAAAGAAATAGTCAATTTACTTTTCTTGAATAAAAATTAAACTTTTAAGTAAGGTTCCTAGATTTTTTAATTGTTATTAACAAATTAATGCATATGACTGTTATCTACTGCATTTTCAGAATTTGAATGCACTACTTGCATATATTTTGTTATTAAAATGTGTAAGATTAATGTTTAATTGCGAACGAGTACCATTCTTGTTCTTCACATAAAAAGAAATGATTTCACGGAAAAGAAAAATTTTCGATGCATAAAAATGCCAAATAAGTGAATTTGTTTATAAAATTTCTTCATAAAAATAACAATGAAATGCCGAATAAGTGAATTTGTTTATCAAAATTGTTTAAACTATCAACTATTATTGCTGTTTGGTGCTTGTTCGCAATTAAACGTCAATCTTACACATTTTGATGAATAAATCTATGTAAATAATGCATTCAAATTCTGAAAATGCAGCAGATAACAGTTGTATTCATTAATTTGTTTATAGTAATGAAAAAAATCCAGAAATTTTGCTTACAAGTTGAATTATTATTCAACAGAAGTAAATAATTCTATGACTTTTTGCAGAAATATCATTAAAAAGGGCTAAGTAAATATCGCAAATATAACCAATTTCAACTTTTAAGCTGAGTAACAAATTATAAAAAATTTTTAAAAAACGTGCACTTTTTCGTTTAAGTATGATCCTTCAAGAGCATTAAAAAAAAGCTCTGCTCCGTAAAGATTTGAGGAGTCGGCTGATTTTTGTCCCAAAAAAGTGCTTTTTCTCCTACTGTGCTTAAGAGCGGTGGCGGATATTTGTTTGTGTGGCTGAGCGAATTTATGAATATGTGTGCTGAGAACGGTGAATTTCCAAATGATTGGAGAAAGGTGATTATCATTCCATTTTATAAGGGGAAGGTTAATAAAGGTGACTGTACTAATTATAGAACGATTAGCTTACTAAGTATCGTGAGCAATGCCGCAGAATTCTGCGAGGATTTTCAAATTTCTCTAGAGAATCCGTAAGTCAGGCAATCGATCTTTTCGGATTTCTTCCTGCAAATCCTGTTCGAAATTACACGTGTATTTCCCCCAGGATTTTTTCAATAGGAAGGTGTTTGACAACGAAGTGTCAATTGACAAATGTCACGTATGTGAAATGTGGATTTATGCCGGGGAGATCATGTGCGGATCAGATATTCAGCTGGAAACAGATGATAGAAAATTTTTGTGAGTAAACAAAAAAGTTTTCTGTGCATTTGTGGATCTGGAAGAAGCTTTCGATGAGATGGATAAAAGTAAACTTTGAGAAGTCCTGAAAGACTATGGAGTAATTGGTTGGCTTCTAAAATCAATAAAAGCAATATATAATAATGGTAGCAAAGTGGGTATGAGAGCAAATGGACAACTGAGCGATTGGTTTGATATTAAGCAGGGCGTTCGGAAAGGCTACGTTATGTCCTCCCGGATGTTCAATATACCATATACATGGACAAACGTCTAAGAATGGCTCTCATTAAAAAAGAAGGTGTTGATCTCAGGACAGTGAAAGTACGTGGACTGGCGTTTGCAGATGATAAGATTGTTACGGCATAATCGGTGGACGATTTGTAGAGAATTATGAGCCAATTGGATACCAGCATGAAGAGTATGAGTTTTAAGATTAACGTGAATAAAACAAAAATTATCGTGTTTGAAAGAAGGGGTGAGAAAACAGTATGCAACATTGCCTTAATCGAAGAGAGGATAGAACAAGTTGATGAGTTCGTGTATCTTCGAAATTTATTTACTGCTGTCAGAAAGATAGTTGCAGAGATATCCAGACGTATAAACGAGGAGAGAAAGATTATCGGCAGTGTACGAGCCATTACTAAACGTGTGAATATAACGAATAAAGCTCAATTTGTATGAAGAAAAGGATAGGAGTGAAGTGAAGGCGGTTGGCATGCAATTCCTGCGGCATATACTTATGTTGTCAAACGCTAATGGACAAAGTCAGTAATGAGTGGGTTCTCAAAAAATGTTGTGTATAAAAATCATTGTTTGACAAGAGTGAAAGAAATTTGCTAAGATGGTTTGGCCATGTTGAGAGATTGAGTGAAGGACGTTGATCTAAGCAAGTGTATTTAGGTAAGGTAAATGGTAGCGTACCCAGAGGTAGATCGAAGAAAGAAAGGTTGGAATGTGTGAATGAGACTCTAGTGCTTTGCTTAGTGGGTGTGGTTGGGGTAAAGTACCGAACGAGTTACGCTTACCTCGAATGGGATTTGGCTTAATGGTATAATAAATAAATAAGAAACAGAATAAAAATGAAAGAAACAGAAATAAACTTGTAATTCCTCACCTTTGGCCGGATTATCGATGAGGTGCCTTGCTTGCTTCATAATTTCAATTACTTGTTCTTTGTGTGGTTTGTGTAAGCCTTGCTCTGACATAGTGTTCCTGAATGGGTTCAAAGTTCACAGAAATCTACGACAAAAACGGAAAACGTAGTTATGTCCGCTATCTTATTCTCAACAAAAATCTGTTTTGACCGAAATCGTATCTGGTTTTTTTTTCGAGATATTGATATATGCAAATTTTTGAAAATTCAAAATTATAAAATTCAGAAAAAATTTTAATTAAATTATATATTTTTTTATTTTCTCCCTAATTTATTAAAAACTATTTTTATAGGAGTTTAGAAATAATAAATCATTCTTTAAATTCGATAAAAATTATTAAAGGTATGAAGTTAAAAGTTATTAAAAGGTTTTTATTTTACAATATCTTTATCATTCAATCATTAATAAATCCTCCACAGTTCTTTTTAACATATCGACACTTTATACTCGTAGTTAATTCTCTTGGAAGTATGACAA